>JAPKLW010002946.1:4634-37528 GCA_026898455.1 Plectranthus barbatus | reverse complement strand
CAGGACTTTACATTTTGAGAACTAGAGCTATCTAGAGACAACACTGACGCTGGTTGGACTTAGGATTTGATCCACCAAAACACTTAAACACCAAATCAAAAGATCTAAGCTATCAACTGGGGAAGGGAAACTTAGATAATTTTCCCAACACCCCTCTTTCGAGGCGTCGGAGGCGGCGACATATTCCGCCTCCATGGTGGAGTCAGCAATGCATTTCTGCTTTGAGCTCTTCAAAGATACAGCTCCACCTCCTAGGGTAAACACATATCCTGAGGTCGATTTCTTCTCATCCTGGTCCCCTTGGAAATCCGACTCTGTATAAGCCACAGGGCACAAATCCTCACTTTGATAAACTAGGCAGCAATTCCTAGTTCTTTTCAAGTACTTGAGGATGTGCTTTACAGCAGTCCAGTGCGCCTGTCCAGGGTTAGACTGATATCTTGCAACCATGACAATGGCATAACAGATATCTGGCCTGGTACACAACATCGCATACATGAGGCTACCCACCGCCGAAGCGTATGGTACAAGACTAATCTCATCTTTCTCCCGTTGTGTCTGAGGACACTGCCCACTAGAAAGATGAATGCCATGCCTGAAAGGCAGCAAGCCTTTCTTGGCGAGTTGCATGCTGAACCGGGCTATCACAGTATCCACATAGGATGCCTAGGATAAGCTCAACATTCTTCTTTTACGATCTCGTAAGACCTTAATCCCAAGAATGTAGCCAGCTTCTCCCAGATCCTTCATTTGGAACTGTTCGGATAACCAAGCCTTGATTTCCGACATCACTCCCTCATTGTTTCCAAATAGGAGTATGTCATCAACGTATAGTGCAAGGAAGACCACGCTCCCACTGACACAAAGTCGGTAAACACAACTTTCATTTTCCAACTGTGCAAATCCATACGATTTAATCACATCTTTGAAACAAGATGTTCTTCGCCCTTGCTTATGTAACCCTCGGGTTGCTGCATATAGATGTCCCTACCTTCTTCATGGTAACCGTTTAGAAAAGCAGTTTTGACATCCATCTGCCAGATCTTGAGGTCCATAAGCTCAGCTATGGCAAGGGGTATCCAGATGGATTTTAGCGTGGCTACGGGTGAAAAGGTTTCGTCATAGTCAATGCCCTCTTTCTGACTATAACCCTTTGCCACCAGCCTGGCTTTAAAAGTCGTGATCTTTCCATCCGCCCCTTTCTTTCTCTTGTATACCCATTTGCACCCTATGGCCCTAAAGCCATCAGGCAAATCTGTTTTCTGGTATACATCCATAGCAGTTATGGATTCAATTTCAAAATCCATGGCGACACGCCATTTGGCAACATCCTTGTCCTGCACTGCCTCTTCATAAGTCAGTGGGTTAGAGTCCTCATGTCCGTCTTCCGGGCTCAAGTTCGAAGACTCACCCACGAACATGTACCTTTCCGGCTTGAAAATAACTCTCCCACTACGATGAGGCATCGGTGCCGTGTCAGTAGTAGGTGCAGTAACTTGTGGTATTGTACCTTGCACTGAAGAATGTGTCTGTGGTGCTGTACCTCTCACAGGTGCACCCACATCTACACGTTCCCCTTCCCTTGGAATTGCATTCTCGTTCTCAATTTCTTGAAGAACGATATCACTCTTGGACTTGTGATTACTCATATACTCGTCCTCCAAGAATCTAGCGTTGGTGCTAACAACGACTCTTTGACTCTCAGGACAGTAAAAGTAACCGCCTTTCGTTTGCCTGGGATACCCTAAGAACAACATTACTTTTGACCTGCTTTCTAACTTATCAGGTTCCTTCGACAGTACGTGTGCCGGACAGCCCCATACTCTAAACTTGCACAAACTAGGTTTGCGACCAAGGAATAGCTCAGACGGCGTCTTAGGAACTAATTTAGAAGGCACCACATCTAGCACGTAAGCTGCTGTTTCCAATGCGTAGCCCCAAAACGAAATTGGTAAGTTTGCATAACTCATCATTGATCTTACCATCTCTAGAAGAGTCCTATTTCTTCTTTCAGCTACACCGTTTTGCTGGGGAGTACCCGGTGCAGTCCACTTTGATGTAATCCCATTTTCTGACAAATATTGCAGGAACTTGATACCGAGGTATTCGCGACCGCGGTCAGATCACAGTGACTTGATAGTTTTCCCGACCTTCTTTTCTACCTCAGCCTTGAATTCTTAGAATTTCTCAAAGCATTCAGACTTGTAGCAAAGCAGGTAAAAGTATTCGTACCTTGAGTAATCGTCAATGAAAGTGACGAAGTACTCGTACCCTCCACGAGCCTGCGTGGACATCGGTCCACATAAGTCAGAATGGATCAATTCCAACACTTCCTCTGCTCAAGACTTACTAGCCTTGAAAGGCCTAGTTGACATCTTGCCCTCGATGCAGGATTCACAGACTTGATAAGGTACAGTCGGGACTAAGTCCAATGTACCGTCATCTGCAAGTCTTTGTATCCGCTTCAAGCTGATGTGACCCAGTCTCAAGTGCCAGAGATATGTAAGATCCTCATCTGAAGAAGTAAGTTTTCTCTTCCTAGGATTATCAATTACGGATGAATTACATGCAATACTTGCGGAAGACTTATGATTACAGTTAACAACATAGAGAGAATTATTTAGCATTCTACGACAGATAACACCGTTATTACCGTTATTACCAATGATAGAAACACCACTATAAAAAATAACTGAATATCCATCAACATAAAGTTTGGAAACTGAAAGAAGGTTTCGCCGAAAATCTGGCACGTACAAAACATCTCTCAATGTTAAAACAGAATCATCAAAGTACAAGGTGAAATCTCCAATGGCAGCTGCACTCACTTGTGCTGCGTTCCCCATTGAGATGGTAACCTCGTCATTCTTCAGCACCCTCCTCGGTGTGAACCCCTGCAAAATGTAACAAACATGATCAGTAGCTCCAGTATCTACTACCCACGAATGAGTAGAAACTGATGCTAAACATGTTTTCGTTACAAATGCAAATGATGTACCTTGTTCTTAGCATTCGCATGCGCTCTTACTTGAAGTGACACCAACCCTCTTCATTTCATTTGACCTCCTCTCACGTGATCTGCGATCAATCATGTTCTTGCACACAGTATGAACCACATCTTTCAATGTGCCCAAGTTGTGCTCAAGATCTGATAACTCAGACTCCCATGAAGGTACGATGGACTGTTCTGCTATGAAATCAGTGAGCAACTCTTTGAAGGAGTACTCACTTCTCTTAGCTACATCCTTCTTAATATCATAGAATGAAAGCACTAAAGAGTTCAGGATTATATCGATCTTAGCCCGATCAGATATACATCCACCTCTACTTGTGAATCGTTTCAAGGTGTTATCCATCATCATCACATGCAGTGTCACCGAAGCGCCATCAACCATTCTCTTACAGACAAGGTCTTTTACGAGATCACAGTTGATAGTTCGTTCCACTTCACCATACGTTGCCACAAAATCCATCCAGATCGCAACAGAGCTACAATAGCCCATGTACTTGAGCTTAAGTTCTCTAGATAGGTTATCTGAGATTAACTTGTAAGTAAAATCCTCAGATGCCACCCATCTGTCATAGAACTCCTTCTCACGTCTAGAGACTTTATGGTAACATGGGGCAAGTGGCATCATAGTAAGAACAAACATGTGTTGCTTAGTCAGGAGGATATACTCAATGCAGTATCTCCACTCATGGAAGTTTGGACCAGTTAGAGGATTGAGAGCAAGTAAATGATCGACAGTAGACATAGATAGATCTGAAACAATAAAGAATCTTAAATAAGAACATACATGTAGAACTTCGAAAACAAATGCATTGAAAACCTTTTAATAAATCAAATACAAATATTTTCCACTAATTGCCCAAGAGTTCCCACCGCAAGCTACACTCGTAGACGTTTACGATGTCACCCTCAACAAGAACTGCGGGTTTTAAGCCCCAATCCATTTAATTTCACTACCATGTCAGGATGCTTTTGACACTAGAAATTAATAATTAGTGAAAACCTTAGACCAAGCCATCTCTCAAGAACTGGGATGCAATTCTTGCATTATATTCTAAGATGCTTCTAAGCAATTAACCAAAAATTTAACTCCGTCCAAAAGAGAAAGTTTAGCATGACACGTAACCATACCGCACAGCCCTTAAAGCTTTTGTTATCTATAATTTAAATCAATCCTAGAATACTTGTGAAAGAGATCTACGCAAGCTACACTCGTAGACGTTTACGCAAAACCCTCCCACTATTTACATGATTTAAATTGTTTGTCTAGAAATCCCACAACCGTACCCATGCACCTCTAGGAACTAGCAAGTTACACTCGTAGACGTTTACTAGAACGAGAGATACACTTACAGCTTAGAACCGCTTTGTGGAGGTCTATTGATTTTAATTAAAAAAATCTGCTTAGTATTTTTCGTTTTAAAAGGTTTCTTATATGCGCACATATATTTTCTTTGTAATTATATTTTCCAAATTTTTGCATGTAATTAAACAAGCCCAAAAATTCCCAAAATATAATCCAACAAAAGAAATTAATCACATAAGCATGCTTGAAAGCTGTAAATAATAAAAGCGATAAAACATGCTTTTCCTATTATCTACACATGCTTAAATAGCGAGCATAATAAATCACATATCATACGAGGATAATTAAGGCAAACAAAAATTCATCGTGGCCCCACAAAAATAGAAAAATAAATTCTATCATTATCAATTTGAATTTGAATCTTCTTTGGATAAGTCCAAATCTTTTCAAATCTTCAAGGGCCTCCAAATCTTCAACCACCAAATCTTTTGGGATTTAGGCCTTTGTGATCAGATGATTTGCCCTAACCCTAATGCAAACCCTAGGGTTTACACAGGATTGTACAAACCATAAAAACACGAGCCACCGCGACGTGCGACGTCGCCCGCACCGCCGCCGTTCGTCGGCTCTGTCTTCGTTCTTCATCCTCGACCCGTCCAATTACATAATTTAGAAAATTACAAAATCATTTATTCTATTACAATTTTCAATTCTACACTAATCATGGATTTTCTCGTGATTTTACAAAATTAATTCAGCTCTACACGGATAAACCACCGCGGGCTGAATTACACGGGTTGCCACGAGGAACAAAAACCAACATCCACAAAACAAATAAATTCATACATGCATATCGAATTTAATTATGCACAAAAGAACCATAAATCAGAAATCTGGCTCTGATACCAATTGTAGGGTTTTCCCGTGAACCGAATCACCAAAACCAATTTGAACCGGATCGATTTATGGATATTGTGCACAATTAAATATACAATAAAACTTAGCATGCTCCTATGAATTTAATTCTCAGAATTGTGGATTGTGGGATTACTGTAACTCCTTAGTGTCTGATCTGATCTTTTGCGTTTGAATTTCCAACTTCAATTCAACCACGCAATTCGATTTTTATCTGTGGAAGTAGAAATTAGAAATCTAATTTCTAGAATAAAATCGAAATTAAAGAAAGAAAAGAAATATGTTCTCCAGATTAGATCTTCAGATCTATTTCCCGGTGCGTTCAGATCTGCTACTGGTGAGGATTCCACAGATCTGTGTTTTGAGCAGGACCAGAATTAAAAAATTCTCCTCACTTTATCCTTGCAGAAAACGGCGCCCCTCTCTCTCTCTAGGTTTTGGGTTTTTCAACTGTGTTACAACTTATGAGAGAGAGCTGTCTATTTATAGACCTAGGGTTGTAAACCCTAGTGGGCTCCTGGGCTCAATTCAGCACACTTTCCTTGGGCTAGACCTTGGACCTAATGCAAATAATAAAGTGGGCCTATAAATTAATAAATTCCCATGTCCACAACCCATGACACAATTAATTAATTAATATTAATTCTTTTTCACCACAGAATTAATACTGACTCACCCCTTTATTACCACGTTATGAGAACAGTCTGCATTAATTGAGAATCCCCATATTTAAGGTTACCGGACATTCATTAATTAATTGGAGCTTATGACAAGCTCTAACTACAATTAATTAATATCTTATTATTCCTGAGTAGTACCACTCAATCCTTATCACTCGTGCCTGAACTTAATCTGCCTGCAGGACTTTGGCACGATGAATGTTATTGAGCTCCTCAGGGAATGTCCCCATCCTATTACTCGGATATGGTTACCTAAACCCAATCTCAGGCGGTACTACACGAATTGTCGTTACCCAAGATGCAGATATACAAGCACGTTACTCAGGCTCCCCACCATGGTAAGACAAAGCAACAGTCAACCCGTGCAAACCCCTGAACCTTCGTTAGGGTTTGGACTCAATCAATATAACAAGATCTTGTATTCGTTGATGTAAGACAGACGAATACATCTCACTGCGGTCCATCAATATGCCACCTCTGCGTACCAGCATGTCAAGTAACCAAGACAGATTACTTATTCCGACAATGTCGCAGCCATCCGGACAGACGTATCCTCATACGCTATCTCGACTGTGATCAGGTTTATGTCTCACTAAGCCAAGTTATCATACTATCTTCTACGATCTACAACACGCAGTATGATCGTCCCTATCGGTGAGACAAGAGGATACCATTGTTCATACATGTGATCACTGTAATTTCTACAGATTAATTATAGAAATAGTGGCAAATAAATTTGTAAATCCTAAGGTTATCGATCCAGGGGAAGTTTTTTATTTTCTTCGATCGATTAGAGTCAGCCTTGGTCGACGGAAGTGTTTTATTTTCTTCGATCGACGGGGAAGCATCGTCGATCGACGGAGCTTCGCCTGTGACGACTTCTTCTTCTTTCTCGGCTTCTCCTTCATCTCGGGTGTCTGTCCTTGATTGCTTTGGCCCTTCATAGGATTTTCCCCCTCTCAGAGTGATGGCATTCACTTGGTTCCTCTGATTCTGATTCTTGGGGTGCATCTTAGTGTTGCTCGGAAGTTGCCCCGGCTTGTGCTGGGCTCCGAGGGCATCGGCGATCTGGCTGACCTGGGTTTCTATGATTTTTACATGCTTCTGCACCTGGTCCACTTTAGTATTCACGCCTGCAATTTCTTGCTTCAACTTGGCTACAGTATCAGTAGAGCCTTCCATGAACTTGGCCAAAATCTCCTCGAGATTTGGCTTCTTCTTCTCCACTATTGCTCCTTCTTGTACGGCAAATCCTGGTGGTGGTTGCTCTGCGGCTTGGGGGTTCGCGTAGGAAAATCCAGGATGGTTCCTCGCGTGATTGAAAGTGTAGGGCTGGTTGTGCTGCTGATATCCTCCACGGTAGTTGTTTTGGTAACCACCCATTTGCATAAAATTTACAGCAGCACAATCCCCCTCAGACGGAGCTTGCACTGGCTCTACTGCAGCAACTGTCTTTTCCTGCTTCAGTGCAGCGAAATCTTCCCTTAGCTTTTTCAGCTCGGCTGCCAAATCAGGTTGCTTGGCAACTTTCTCTTTCTCCTTCTCGACCGCCATCACAGGCCGAGTTCGGCTTGAGGACCACCGTTGAGTGTTGTTGGCCATCATTTGGAAGAATTCCATGGCCTTCTTTCCGCTTTTCGTCATAATGGTGTCTCCCAGTGTGGTGTCCACCAACTTGAAGGTTTTCTCATTGAATCCCTCGTAGAATGCTTCTGCCTGTTCTCCTGGCGGAAAGCCATGTCCAGGGCAAGATCTCAGTAGCTCTTTGAATCGCTCCCATGTCTCACTGAAGCTCTCATCAGGTCTTTGAGCGAATCTGATGATTTCCTTCCTTCTCTGCCTAATGACATTCGGGGGGAAGAAGTTTTCCAGGAACTCATTCCTCAATTCAGTCCATGTGCTAATACTTTCCTTGTCCAGTGCAGTGAACCATGATTGTGCCTTATCCCTCAGAGAGAATGCGAATAGACGCATTCGAATGGCACTCTTGTTGACTCCTCCGATCTTGACGGTGTTGCAGAGCATAAGGAACTTATCCAAATGCGCATAGGGGTCCTCAGTAGGTCTTCCTCCGAATTGATTTTGTTGCACCATCTGCACCAATCCGGTCTTCAGCTCAAAATTGTTGGCATTGATGCCAATCATGAAGTCTATCTCCCTAAACCGAGGTTTATACCGGTTCTGCATGGCCTCCTCTTCTTCCTCATCGTCAGACCCCCCTGGCGGATCCTGGTTGTCATCCTCTCCATTGTCGGGATTGTCATCGAACAGTGGGTTATGGCGAAGATCCCTTCCATTCGGATTGTTCCTCTCGAGGTCTATTTCCAGATTGTATTGTTGGATTTGCGCCCTCATAGCTTGGACTTCTTGGAGAAGCACATCCTGCTCCTCTGCAGTTAGCACTGGTGGAGGCGGTGGTACGTTATCTTCCATCGTGTGATTATTTGAGCCTTCCTGAGCACGCTTATTCCTTCGGATCTTTCTGCAAGTGGCTTCAATGTCCGGGTAGTAATAAAGCGGATCCTTTCCTCTAGCTCTTGTACTCATGCACTACCTGTACAGCAAAGGAGGTAGTGAGGTAAAACTAAAATTAAAACGAAACGAACTAAAATTAAAAACAGAAATTCTGAAAAAGAACACGGCGTCGATCGACGAGACCAAGCATCGATCGACGAAGAAGAAAACAACTACATCGATCGATGAGATGAAGCGTCGATCGACGTGAAAGACAAAAGGTACGAGAAATTAACGGAAAATACAAAAATTACAGCCTAAATCAGTATTTCAATCACAGATTTAATAGTAAGATTAATTCTGTTCATTCCCCGGCAACGGCCCAATTTGATCACTGTAATTTCTACAGATTAATTATAGAAATAGTGGCAAATAAATTTGTAAACCCTAAGGTTATCGATCCAGGGGAATGAAACAACGAAAAATCCTTAAGTATTAAGTCAGGCGTTCTTGAAAATACTGGTTAGGAAAATCAGATAAAAAGTTTTGGTTGTTTTGAAAATTGCAATATTTGCAATCGAAAATTAAACAGGAAATTGAAAAGCTTTTGAAGTCAAATACGAGAAGCACAGATTCCAGGGATATCTACCTATCAAGTATGACATGTATGAATGAATCGATTAATTCCCAATTTTAATTCCTCTTCATAGTGAAACATCAGAAAATTATTACGAACTTCTTTGTCTGACAATTCTTAAAGTAGATTAGTCAATTACCTATCTCCGTTCGGTCTCAAGATAAATTAACTAACTCCCAAGTTCTACAGATTTATCCCTATAATCAATCTCCTTCAGTTACGACAAGAAATCAGATTATATTGTGAAAATCTCTTTTGATTGAAAACTATCACAGTTACGTCTCAAGTAATCAACTAAATAATCCTAATAAGTGGCCAACAAATCAAGATTATGAATAAGCACAGATTTCACAAACTGCGAAGGGAAAGGGAAAATAATTCAATTAATCACAACATGCATACATTGATAGTTTGAAACCCTAGAATCTGAGGAAGAGATTAGTTACACATATTCAGAGTAAAATTCATCATAGAGAGATAAAACCTGAATTGCATAAAAACTTGGGTTGGAATGTCTTCCCACAAAACTCTGTCTTCAAACATAAACTCTAAAACTCTTTGAATCTCTCAAAATCTGAAATCTGGAATGAAACATGATTGGGAATGCTTAAAAATCGAATTTACAAGGTTATTTATAGAGGTGGAGGTGTATCCTATCAAATCTAGGGCTAAAGATATGAATAAATCCGAATTTAATCAAATTTTTGCTCCAGCAGAAGACCTCGCGTCGACCGCTTCTGATTCACGTCGATCGAGTCTCAATTTCTTGCCTCGTCGACCGCTTCTGAACAGCGTCGATCGACGTGGAAAACTGAGGTCAGCCCCGTCTGCGCGGTCTCACGGTTTTGGCCATAACTTCCTCATCCGAACTCCGATTGACCCGATTCAAGTTGCGTTGGAAAGCTAATTCAAAGCTCTATCCATTGCCATGCGCCAATAGCCTGAATTCCTCTTGTGCAAAAACTATTCACTGCTACTCTTACACGTCACTGCTTTCGGAACGGTTTTCTTGTGAGTTTAGGCCTAAAAACCTGCATAAACATCAAAACACACCTAAAACCACCTAATATTGATATCATGCATAAAAAATATATATAAACTCAATAAAACTACATAAAATAGTATAAAAATAGTATAGATAAGTGAGTGAAATAACGAGCTTATCAACATGTAAGATTGTTAACAGATAGGAGAAATAAACCGTTGTATACTCATTATAATAAATGCTTTCAGTATACAAAACCCATCAACTGGCTCGTGGAGGTTATGAGTACTTCGTCACTTTCATTGATGACTACTCAAGATACGAATATGTTTACCTGCTTCGCTACAAGTCTGAATACTTTGAGAAATGCAAAGAGTTCAAGGCTGAGGTAGAAAAGAAGGTCGGGAAAACTATCAAGTCACTACGATCCGACCGCGGTGGCAAATACCTCAGTAACGAGTTCTTGTAGTATTTGTTAGATCACGGGATTACATCCCTGTGGACTGCACCGGGTAATCGCCAGCAAAATGGTGTAGCTGAAAGAAGAAATAGATCTCTTTTAGAGATGGTAAGATCAATGATGAGCTATGCAAGCTTACCCATTTTGTTTTGGGGATACGCATTGGAAACAGCGTCTTACATATTGAATGAGGTGCCTTCTAAATCAGTTCTTAGGACACCTGCTGAGCTCTTCCTTAGTCACAAACCGAGTTTGTGCAAGTTTAGGGTATGGGGTTGTCTGGCACACGTGCTGACAAAGGAACCTGATAAGTTAGAAAGCAGGTCCAAAGTAATGTTGTTTATAGGGTATCCCAGACAAACGAAAGATGGTTACTTTTACTGTCCTGAGAGTCAGAGAATCGTTGTTAGCACAAACACTAGATTCATGGAGGACGAGTATGTGAGAAACCACAAGTCAAGAGTGATATCGTTCTTTAAGAAATTGAAAACGAGAATGCGAATCCAAGGGAAGGTGAACGTGCGAATATGGGTGCACCTGTGAGAGGTTCAACACCACAGGCACATTCTTCAGTGCAAGGAGCAGAACCACAAGTCACTGCACCTATTGCTGACACAGCACCGATGCCTCATCGCAGTGGGAGAGTTATTTTCCAGCCAAAAAGGTATATGTTCGCGGGTAAGTCTTCGGACTTGAGCCCAAAAGACGGACGTGAGGACTCTGACCTGCTGACTTACGAAGAGGCAGTGCAGGACAAGGATGTTGAAAAATGGCGTGTTGCCATGGATTCTGAGATTGAATCCATAACTGCTATGGATGTATACCTGAAAGCTAAGCTGCCGGATGGCTTTAGAGCCATAGGGAGCAAGTGGGTATACAAGAGAAAGAAAGGGGCGGATGGAGAAATTACTGCTTTTAAAGCCAGATTGGTGGCAAAGGGTTATAGTCAAAAAGAGGGCATAGACTATGACGAAACCTTTTCACCCGTAGTCATGCTCAAGTCCATCCAAATACTCCTTGCCATAGCTGCACATATGGACCTCGAGATTTTCCAGATGGATGTCAAAACCACTTTTCTAAACCGTTACCTTGAAGAAGGTAGGGACATCTATATGCAGCAAGCCGAGGGTTACATACGCAAAGGCGAAGAACATCTTGTCTGAAAGCTTAAGAAGTCCTTGTACAAACTTAAGCAAGCTTCGAGGTCGTGGAACTTGTGTTTCAATGATTTGATTAAATACTATGGATTATTCACAGTTGGAGAACGAAAGTTTTGTGTACCGACTTTGTGTCAGTGGGAGCGTGGTTTTTCTTGTCCTATATGTGGATGACATACTCCTATTTGGAAACAACGAGGGAGTGATGTCAGAAATCAAGAGTTGGTTATCCGAATAGTTCAAAATGAAGGATTTGGGAGAAGCTGGGTACATCATTGGGATTTTGGTCTTACGAGATCATAAAAGAAGGATGTTAAGCTAATCCCAGTCATCCTATGTGGATACTGTGATAGTTCGGTTCAGCATGCAACTCGCCAAGAAAGGGTTGCTACCTTTCAGACATGGCGTGCATCTTTCTGAATGGCAGCGTCCTGAGATACAGCGGGAGAATGATTAGATGATTCTTTTACCATACGCCTCTACGGTGGGTAGCCTCATGTATGCAATGCTGCGTACCATGCCAGATATCTGTTATGTTGTTTGCATGGTAGCGAGATATCAGTCTAACCCTGGACAGGCGCACTGGACTGCAGTAAAGCACATCCTCAAGTATTTGAAGAGAACTAGGAATTGCAGCCTGGTTTATCAAAGTGAGGATTTGTGCCCTGTAGGATATACAGATTCGGATTTCCAAGGGGAACTGGACGAGAAGAAATCGACCTCAGGATATGTGTTTACCTTGGGAGGTAGGGTTGTATCTTGGAGGAGCTCAAAGCAGAAACGCATTGCTGACTCCACCATGGAGGCGGAATATGTCGCCGCCTCTAAAGCTTCGAAAGAATGTGTATGGCTCCAGAACTACCTTTTAGAGTTGGATGTGATTCTGAGCTTGCCGAAGAGCATCACAATCTATTGTGATAACTCTGGTGCAGTGGCAAACTCGAAGAAACCGCGGACTCACAAGGCAAGAAAACGCATAGAAAGAAAGCACCATATCATACGAGAGATCGTATCGAGGGGCGATGTGCTGATCAAGAAGATTGACACTAGAGACAACCTAGCTGATTCATTTACAAAGAGCTTGCTGCAAAAGGTTTACGAAAGACATATTCGTGAGCTAGGTCTGAGGAGGATGCCGACCACTGACAGTGGTTAACGAGATGGCCAGGGTAGATAGACACACTATATACTTTGTAATAGCTATTGTAATGCTTTGAGTATAAGTGGGAGATTGTTAGGTTTTGTATACAGAAAGCATTTATTACAATGAGTATAAATTGACTTTTCTCCTATCTATTAAACAAACTTACATGCACGTAAGAATGGTATCTTCCTGTCTCACTGATAGGGACGATCATACCGCGTGTTGTAGATCACAGAAGATAATCACTTGACCTAGTGAGACATAAATATTATCACAGCCAAGACAACGTTGAGGATACGTCCGTCCGAATGGCTACAGCATACTCGGAAGAAGTAATCTGTCTTGGTTACTTGATATGCTGGTACGCAAAGGTGGAATATTGATAGGACCACATTGAGATGTATTTGTCTGTCTGACATCAGCGAATACAAGATCTTATTCTTGATTGAGTCCAAACCCTAAGGAAGGTTCAGGGGTATGCACTTGTTGACTGTTGCTTTGATTTGCCATGGTGGAGAGCCTAAGTAATGTGCTCGTATATCCGCATCTTGGGTAGTAGTAGTTCGTTTAGTATAGCCTGAGACTGGAGTTAGGTAACCATATCTGAGTAATAAGATGGGGACATTCCCTAAGGTGCTCAATAATGTTCATCGTGCCAAAGTCCTGCAGGCTGATTATGTTCAGGCACGAGTGATAAGGTTTGAGTGGTACTGCTCAGGAATATAATATATTAATTAATTGTGGTAGCTTGTGAGAAGCTCTAATAAATTAATGAATGTCCGGTAACCTTAAATATGAGAATTCTCAGATAAATTCAGCCCGTTCTCATAATGTGGTAATAAAGGGGTAAGTATTAATTCTGTGGTGAAAAAGAATTAATATTAATTAATTAATTGTGTCCTGGGTTGTGGACATGAGAATTAATTAATTCGTAGGCCCACTTTATCATTTGCATTAGTTACCAGGTCTGGCCTAATTAAATATGCTGAATTGAGCCCAGTAGCCCAGTAGGGATAAAACCCTAGGTCTATGAATAGACAAATCTCTCTCTTAGTTTGCATCACACAACAAGACAACACAAACCCTAGAGTGAGAGAGACGGGTGGCGGCGCTGAGTGTAGAGGGAGGAGGATTTCGACTCTGGCCTACACAATTACAGATCTGTGGAATCCTCATTAGTAGTAGATCTGAAAAACATTGGGATGTAGATCTGAAGATCTGATCTGGAGAACAAGCCTTCTTCCCTTTTCTGTTTCTCTTTTTATTTCAATTAAAATAGAAATTAGTTTGGCTAATTTCATTTTCCGCAGATTTAATTGAATCGTGTTGTTGAACTAAAGTTGGATATTCAAACGCGAAACATCGGATCAGTCTCCGAGGAATAAAGGTAATCCCTTAATCCAAACATTAAATTCATAGGAGCATGCTAGGGTTTGGTGAATTGGTTATTCTATTCAACACCCATGATTGGTCCTGTTTAATAGGATTTGGTGATTCAGTTCATGGAAAATCCCTACAATAGGAATAGAAACTGAGTTAGAGATGTGTACCAGAATTTGCGACTCAGCTTCAGTTTCTTCCTCTTCTACAAGCTTGGCCATCAGCACCAGAAAGGCTTCCTCCACGTCCTCATCGTCTGATGTGTAGTGGCCATCATCATTGTTTGAGATGTCTGGCACCTCAGTTCTAGAAAGCATGGCCTTTGCAACTGCTCTGGAGGCTTTCTTCTCGAACACCCTCTTCAAGTGCTCCCTTTCCTCCTTGGAAACCAGTAGGCACTCATACTTGAGGTGGTCTGGAGAGTTGCACTCAAAACATGCTTTGGGAGGTCTCTCGCTGAACTTTTGTTCACTGGGTTGTGAACCTTCCTTCTTGGCTCTAGCTATCTCAAGAAGTCTTGTCAGCTTCCTCATCTGCTCCTCAAGCTCTTCTATGGAGCTCTTTTCCTCCTTCTTCTGGTAGGAAGGTGTTGGTGCTGACTTTGATGTATAAGTTTGTCCGCATCAGTATGGAAAACCCTCATACTGACTTCTCTTGAACTCTCTTTTTTTTAAAAATGCAGCATCTTCTTCGGGATGTGTGCTGACATTCCGCATTGCTTCATTCCTGTTCACCATTTGTATATCCCATTAACTTTTGTGATCTTTAGTGGTCCGGTAGACAGATCTTCAGCCATCTCTGGGTGAACGTTCTTTAGCATTATCAACGAGCGCTTCTTCCATATCTCAAAATCTTTTGATAAGTACTGCGGAAGCTTTGAAATCTGTGTCATCTCTGCGTACCTAAGCTTGAAAACACACTAACAAAAACCAAGTGCAGAAAATAGAGATCTGGTCCTGAGTGACCCAACACAACCTTAGTCTGTAAGAACCTTGGCACGTGATACCACTTGTTGGTCCAAAAATCAGAGTACAACTACGTGCAACGGAAGGTTTGAATATGCAGCGGATGCGATAATTAAAGCACTTTTCACTTGTTCAGATAAACAGAGGATAGAAAGTTTAGTGTGTAGAAGACTTAAACTTAAGTCTATTCTTGTTAAGTCAGTTTCATAGAGTATAAACTTCAATACTTGGACAAGTATTGAAAGTTTCAACAGTCAATCTGTGAAACAAAAACATAGCAAGAATATAAGTAAAGCAGTAAAGAACACACGAGATTTATAGTGGTTTGGATCTAAATATCCGACATCCACTATTCAGACCCAAGGTCTGGATAATTCACTAAGTAAGTACAAGCCTTCTTACGATCTATACATAGCCCGTCAGTGCCTCCGCCTTTCGGTCAGTTGTGGCACTCGCCTAAGAACTCCTTGCAAACTTAGTCTTCAAGTTGAAGTGAGGACAGCACCCCGCAACTTTCTCCCTAGTGGTTGGATGTTTAATGATCTTCCCAGAACTCAAGTTGTTGGCATACACCCGTGAGAATCAGTATCCCAGACGAGGAAACTGACTGCTATGAATATATTTTGGAAAGATATATTCACCAAAGAAAAACTTCAGTCTTTTGCTAGGAGAAGATAGCACAGAGTAATATCTTGAGTCGAGGACTCAAGTCTCGTGTTAAGAAACACGGAAACTCAAAGAGTTTTAGTAGAGAGATGGCTTAGCGGAATACCCTTTGTCGTGTGATGATTTTCAGATTTCGTAACCGTTTAAGGTTGAAGGGAAGACCTTTTTATAGAGGATTTCCTTCGGTATTTTGAATTTCTACCTGTTAGACAAATAAATCTAGTCGTTAGACTCATGGAAGATATCATCCAATCGTAGCCCATGTCGTAGGTCTGCTTTCTGTTGCGTCAGTGTACTATACACTAACTTTATGTTAGACTAATTTTCAGTCCGAGGGATCCAAGTTTGGATAACCTCGTACTGACTTTCACTTGGGCATGTATATGCCTAAGTCTGACTGAGTTTCAATCTCTTTCGAATAGCTCGTATTTTAAAGGTAGAGGCTCTTATACTGACTTCCCAAGGTCAGTATTGCTTAGCCCTCATACTGACTTCCCAAAGTCAGTATGGTAGACCCTCATACTGACTGTATGGAAAACACCCTCATACTGATTTATGTTGATCAGTATGAAAAACCCTCATACTGACTTCTCCTAGTCAGTACGGGGAAACCCTAATACTAAATTCTCTTGGTCAGTATGGAAAACCTTATAGTGAGTGCTCCAACTCAGTTTTGGTTAAGACTATACTTGGTGGAAACCAAATTTCAAGGCATGCAGGTAGTCAGTTCTCGAGCATTCTCCTTTGCTCGGTCATCAGCCTAAGTTCTATTACAACTCGATTGATCCTATACAAGGATTACAGTTTAGAACTTTAGAAACTGAAAAACTGACTAAGATGGCTTACAATCTTTGACCCACCAAAACACAAAAAGTAAGGAAGGATTTCTCTAACAAAAATCCTAACAGGGAGGATCGTATCATTTTGGTATCAACAACCAGGTCGTGTGCTCCTTTTCTTTTTAATCAGTTTAATTTTGTATCGTGTTTTAAGACGTGTGCCAAAAAGAATTTGAGTCTTATCCATCGTGTTCTTTGTCGTCATGTTTGCATACCAAGTCTTGTTTTCGTTCGTATCTACTAGCATTCATCCATTATTCGTGTCTTATGTTATGTGTCTTGATCCATAGTTGGTTTTTATGTGTCTGAATTCTTCAATTTGTGTCTAGGATTCATAAGTCGTGTCTAGTTATCTTGATTGTGTCTTGTGTGAGGCGAATCATCTCAATTTTGTGATCGTGTTTTGGGATCGATCATGTCTGATTTTATTTTCTTGCGAATTGGGATATATTTGGGATTAGGGTATCTTGAAAGATATTGTTACATTCATATCATATCTTTCCATCCATAACCATAAAATATCTTTCC
Source organism: Plectranthus barbatus (assembly GCA_026898455.1). Taxonomy (NCBI): domain Eukaryota; kingdom Viridiplantae; phylum Streptophyta; class Magnoliopsida; order Lamiales; family Lamiaceae; genus Plectranthus; species Plectranthus barbatus. The sequence continues at coordinate 20,402 of JAPKLW010002946.1, read as the reverse complement.
ATACATATCTATATCAAATTATATCTTTCCATTCTTGTCACATAAATATCTATCCAAATCATATCATTACCTTTCGCGTCACCCAAATTTCTTTTAAATTCAAATCTTCTTGGAACAAAAAACTGGGTTAATTTTAGTAGTGTCATTATGTTCCTTGAGTCATTTAGAGTCTTTTTGTTCAGGTTTTGCATAACTGTTTTCGTATTTCTGGTTCATTTAATTTTGTCAATTTTGAATTTTTTTTCTACATTAGGGAATATGAGGTTCTTGAGCTTTTTAGAAGGAGAACTTGAGTGGTAAAAGGCAAGAGTGTGTGAGATCAATAGAGGGAATTGAAAAAGCCATATTCACTTGTGTGATACACAAGCGTGAGTGATTATCATCTTGAGCAATACATGAGCATACATGAGGTGGTGAGGTCTTTTTTTATCTAACCTTTTTTGCAGGTATGACGAAAAACAATAAAGCTGAGTTGTTGGGCGACGGAGATGATACTACTATAGCTAGCCAACTCAAGTGCATGATGGAGGGTTTCTAATCTGAATTGAATAGGGTGTTGAGGAGTGAGATGGCAACAATGCATCAATTAATCAATGATCTCGAGTCTTCTGTTGCTCAAAGGACTCGACGAGATTCTACTAGAATTCATGGGAGTGTTGTAAAACAAGGACGTGGAGGTCGAGGTGGCAGAGGCTCGAATATGAGATGGAGTCCTCAGTATGAGGAGGATGTCGATGATTCTAATGAGGAGGACTCATACGATAATAATTTTGGGACAATCAAGATGAACATTTCATCCTTTCAAGGCAAGAATGACCCCAAATTGTACCTGGAATGGGAGCGGAAGGCTGAGTTGATGTTTGAGTGCCATAATTACTCTGATTTGAAGAAGGTAAAGTTGGCTGCAATGGAGTTTTCTGACTACGCTCTAGTGTGGTGGGATCAGTTGGTGAGTAGTCGGAAGAGAAATAGAGAGAGGCCTATAGAGACATGGGATGAGATGAAGGTTGTCATGAGGAGGCGCTTTGTGCCGAATCACTACTGCGTAGATCTGTACAACAAGCTGCAGAGTTTGAGACAGAGTAGTAGGAGCATGGATGAGTACTATAAGGAAATGGAGGTTTTGGGAATATTGCTGGTGAGTGCCCCAACAGTAAGGCTATGGTCTTTCGAGAAAATGGTGAAGTGGAAATTGAGGATGAGACTGATCCTAATATGCCAACATTGGAGGACCCCAAGGAAGAAGAAGAAGAGGAGATAGTGGGGCATGCTGCACTGTCATAATTCTTGATTCGGAGAGTCTTACAGGCACAACATCTAGTTGATGATACCGATCAGCGTGAGAACCTCTTCTACACATGTTGTCAGGTTAAGGATAAGGTTTTGTAGTGTCATCATAGATACTGGGAGTTGTACAAATGCAGTGAGTTTAACCATGGTGGAGAAATTAGGCTTACCTATGCTCAAACATCCCAAGCCTTGGACGGTTAAGGTGACAAAGCAAGTAAATGTTCCATTCTGCATTGGAAAATATGCGAATGATGTTCTTTGTGATGTAGTTCCGATGCAGGCTAGCCTCGCCCATGACAATTTGATAGAAAGGTGCAACATGAGGGGTTCACAAATAAATACTCCTTTGAGTATAATAACAAACGATTTTGTCTTGTTCCTCTTACTCCGAATTAGATTCATGAAGACCAAGTGAAGATGCAAAAAGAAGTGGATGCTTGACTGAAGTTGGCTGGAGAGAAGAAAGATAACTGTGTGGTGAGAAGTTCTTTTCTAGCAAGGCAATGTGATTGGAGTTGGCGTGAGGATTTGAGGACAAATCCTTTTGAAGAGGAGGGGAATGATGGATATCCCAGTGGGCTGAAACAAGAGGATTAATTGAAGATCAACTGAAGATAAATTTTCGTGTTTTAGTTTTGATTTAATTTAAGTTTTGAGTTTTATTTTTTTAATTCAGTTAATTTTCAAATTATTTTAGTTTCCTTTTATAACAAAGATATTGAGATATACTTGTTGTATATCTCGATAGATTTGATTTGTTTTTAGTTTCCACAGTTTTGTGTTGCCTATATATAGGCCTTGTTTTGGACGATTTTATTCTGTTTTCATTTTTCATAAAATTTGTGAGATTATCTCCTTAATTATTCTGAAAGCTCACGAATTCTAGAAGCTCTAGAATTCAAAATTTTTGACTTATTTATATCCTTTGTTTTGAGCCGAGTTGCTTTTTGAGTCTTAGGGGCTCGTTCTCATTCTTGCCTACGGTTCTCTGTGGGTGGGCTGCGATCTAAACCTTTCCGGCGAGGATCATAACACATTGGTCCCTGATTTGGTCTGCAACTATATTTCTTCGCGTAAGTCCAACAGTTGGGACAATGACATTGCGTACCCGTGTGTATGACTGGCTGAAGGGGTACGATCGCCAATCCTATCTGTGAAGTGTTGTCATCCTTTTTGTCAAATAAGCGCTAGTAATGGTAGATCAAAATCTACATTTGGATCTTCAGGTACCTCAATTGATAGTAGCTCAATCTCCTTTCCATTTCGCCATAAATCGGACTCACCTTGACTACTTGATCCCAAAATCGTCTGCTTAGATGAGGAGAATCGAGTAATCAAAAGAGGTTTGATAGTTGAAGTCCCAACAATTCTTCCCTCTACTGGAAGCTCAACCACTTCTTCATCCATTTGTGACTCTATGAACTGTGGATTTGTGACATCCTCCCCACTCTGGGTTGTGTTGGAATCAAAATACTCTTGATGTCCAGTAGTGATTTGCTCACGGAGATGGAGGCAATAATTGGTTAAATCAATAATCTCCACATACTCTGTAGGCATTATGGCTTCATTTATGTCTAACAGAAATTCCCTTGGATCAACTGCCTGAATCTCCCTTTGCAGAGATTCACTATCATCTGCTTCAGTCTGATCCAGGACCTGTTCAATTTTGTATTCATCCACCATTCTCAACAACTCATCTTCATGTTGGGAATAATGATGAATTTTTTTGGAATATACCCCTTTTGATCTTACTATATATTTGTATTAGGTTTTGGTGCATCAAAGCTAACATATCTAGTCTCTAGCATCTTAGAATTGTGTTGAATTTGTAAAAGTCCTGTATACGATGATTATATTTGAGTTGTAATAGAATTAAAAATGATTACTGAAGTTTGCTGAAGGAGTCAGCAAAGTACGAGAAGATTGCCAGAAGACTCAAGCAAAGTACGAAGAGATTGTTGAAAGAGTCCGCAAATACAAAGATTTATAGAGTTGCTACCAACAACGAAGTATCAAAAGGCTAGCAAACCTATGGAGATTACTTAAGGCACTCAACGAATACATCAAGTTGCTAAAGGAATGAAGCAAACATATTGCAAAATCTGAGCAAAGTTGTTGAGATCTCAGCAGATGAATAGCGATCCAACAATATGTCCGATACCAATCAGCATCCGTCTTAAGTTGCAAAATGGAAGGATTTTTAATTTCCAGGTTTTTAGGAAGCTCCTAGAATCGTAAAGCTGAATTATCATCGAAAAATGGAGATTTCAGGAAATTTTCATTCTGACAAGTTGGCTATTTGAGGAGAGAGCCAATCAGACAAAAAAGAGACCTGAAGAGTCTCCGGGCTTTTTCAAAAAAAGAAGAACAAAGATTGGCGGGCAGACCAAAAGAATCTAAAGGACATAAATATTCAAACAAAATTGTTTGAATCTTCATCTATAAATAAAAGGATTCGCAGAGTTCAAAAGTTCTATGAAGTACGATGCAAAAATGCAAATATTCTGCCAAATTCATCACCCGATCTAGCGAACGATCGAGGATTTGAAAAAGCTATAATGTTCATCACGAGACCAAATAAGCTCGCTTCTAAGGTTATCTTTGGAGTTCTTTCTGTCTATGAAAGAATTTAGCAGTCACCTTGTTCTGCAAGGTTGATTAGTACGGGCTTCAGCCGCAGAGACGTGAAGTTCCAGGAAGAACTCTAAAATTCCTATTCCGACATTCAAGGAGAAGGGAGGTGTGTCCTCAGTCCAAGTGTTGTCGAGATGATTGAGATCGAAGGTGCTTGAAGGTGCGTTGTGACCAGACAGAGGTGATGTTAGCAGTTAGAGATGAAGCATGATTGTTTGTAATCAATCTTATTGAATTTCCAGTCAGCAGACTGAAGAGTGGATATAGAACATTTGTTCGAACCACTATAGCATTTTATGTTATTTACTGCTTACTATTTTATAGCTTTTCTATTAATTTAAAATACAACACCTCAAGTGTTGTTGTATAACTTGAAAAAAACCTAAATAATGTTCGAGTTTAAATATACCTTTTACAAAGACATGCTGAGTCGAGACCTCAGCAAGATAAGTGTAAGAACATTTAAACATTATGTTGCGTATATAGATACTCTGATCGGGGACCAACACTTCACTTTCTCCATCATGCACGATTTGTAATAATTCAGCCACCAATTTGTTGAAACCCTCTTTAGAAAGAATATCTGATTGCTTAAGTTTTGAAGAGCCAAGATTCAAGGTCTTAGTTTCTATGAATCCTGCTAGAAATTCAGGATCTACTTCAAAGACATGCCCTTTACCTTTCAAAACAGCAATTAACATCCTGGGTCATTCATTTTGGAACTCTACTTGGTCCTTGAGAGGATTTGGCTTATGGACCCTTGACTTAGCGACTGACTTCTTTCATGTATCAGCATTGGCTTCAAGAGTTATTTCTTGAGCTAGCCAGTCTGCTAATCTCTTCTTTTTCATTTCACACTGTTTGGCTGCTCTTTCTATCTCTTCTGCAGTAAGAGAGTGTTTTCTTGCCATTCGTGACAATGTTTGATGAGCGGTATCAGGATTAGGGTTGCTTCTGGTGGCATACTTCTTTACCAGCTTTCGTCGTTTCTTTTGAGGAGCAGGTTCTTCAACCGATACAACAATGTCCATAATTGGTGGTGGAACGATCGACAATCTGGGAGAATCAATTTCTTCCAACTCATGAAAGAATTTGTCTACCTCTGCCTTTCTTTTCAACTCAACACGAACTTCGTCTGATATCGGTAGAGCTAGTGGTGGAATAAACACTCATTGTGAATAAACCAAAACTTCTTTTCCAAAGCATCTAGTGAGCATCCGATTTGATGCTGGTTGCTGATTTGGCTTTTTGAAGGTTAGCAGGTAGTCTGTGCTTATCAGTTGCTCCCCGAGTTCAAGGTTATCTTCTAGAAGCAACATCTCCAGTAGGTGACTAATTTTCAACCCAAAAATGACTTGATGTGTAAAGATCTTGGTGTCCTCTATCTCCACATTTCTCTACACATTTTCCAGTAAAGGACAATATATGAAGGAAGCCCAATCTCCTTTGATTCCATCATCGATTGCCATCATGAAAGAATATTTCCACTCGCTTAGTTCTGAATGAGATAATGTCTCACATTGTAACATACAAATGACTGTATCACATAAGAGTTTATAGAAGTCATCAAGATGTGTATTTTTGTTACTCGCTGTCCAATCTAAATTAATCAATGGCTTCTTCCATTTTAACCAGTGCTTCTTCATAACTTTCATATTCTTCTCTCTGTACATGGCAACATGTGAACGCTTCTGATTTAGCGAGTATATGTTGGCCAACAAGTCCAGATCTATGATTTTTTTTTTGCCTAAAAACTAAGGTTGTGAAATGCGTCTGACCTTTGGCTATCACTGCCCTACCATAGAACTCCGCCACCATGTGAGAGCGAAATCTCTTTGGCTTTGCTATCAAGAAGGTTAGGAGACCTTCTTTCTTTAACATGTGAATAAGTCTCGAGTCTTTGTGTTCTTCCACCCATTCCTCATGCGAAACCTTCTCTTTCTAGACTTGAGCAGTATTTTGTTGTTCAAATGATATATTCACTAGCGAGATAACATCTCTGAAGGCAATCTAAAGTTTCCCATATTTGATAGAGAAATCAAAATCTTCCACACTTTGAATTCCAGTGAAAGAAGGTTCATGTTGTGCATAAGATTCGGGAACAGATCGTGGAGGTGGAATATGATTAGAAGGTCCGGCTTCGGTAGGAGATATGTAGCATTTATTGTGATCGGCCATTAATTTTGAAGGATTTAAAAATATTCCAACAATTTTGAGAAGAAGATTGAATGTTAAGGAGTTTTAAAAAAGCACAAAGGTTTCTCAAAGATTAACCCTTTTGATAAAAATGGCTCCGAGATGAAATGTCTGAGGGTGTGGTTCAGATTGAAGTTTCAGAAGATCATTGGATAGGAGGTGAAGCAACAGTTTTCAACATTTTGACCTAGCTGTAGGGTCGTGGCTGCTTACGTGGGTGTACCGTTGAGCGCTATTCTTTATGACATGAATTGGACCGAGGAATTTGATTGACTATTTAAAATATTATCACATTAAATTCCATAATAAATGTGACTTCTTTTTTTTACGCCATTTGAAGTTCAAGAGTCGCATCCTATCCACAGTTGTCAGCATACACCCAATAAGATTGTTTCAATATGTTGGATCTTAAAAATCTCTTTAGCGCAGACCTTTGTCAACTTAGTCTTCAATCTTCAATAAAGTGAGAGCTTGGACACAACTTTAATTCGCATCTCTTCGTCTTCAGTAAGTATAAGGATTGATAGCAAGGACTCAATCTCAGTCTACTAGACCGTCTTCTACCACTTGATGTAAATATTCTAGTATACTGAGAGCTTGAACTCAGTATAGTATACCAATATTTCTCAAAAATCCTAATAAAGTTGTCACCAGTTAGCACTGGTGGTTCACGAATCATATTTAGCTCATAAAAGAATTCTCTGATTCCTATCATGCGAGTTGAGCATCCGCTATCGAAGATCCACTCACTTCTTTCCTTTAATCGTTGTTCTTGCATTAACAAAGATTTAACATTTAGGTCCACGTATCTCTGTGGGTCCTATAGGATTAGCTCGTGTGATCATTCCTTTTGGAATCCACACTTTTGTGATTCTGACAACAGATGTATACAAGTTGTTGTCATTACCAACAACCTTTCCCTTTCTTTTGAAATAATGTATGTTTCTGGGTTGGGAAGGTGTGGTTGTGTGTGATGTTCTAGTGTGATCGATTTTCTTTTGAGAACTTCGGAAACTATGTTCCAGACGTGAATACCTTGATGATTACTTATATAGTAAGCTAGCATCACCTTGATTAGCCTTCATAGCCTTTAAATGAGAATTGTGAGTTGGCTCTGGCCTCAAGTAGGTGTTCCCCCTACTTGGTATACTCCTCCTCTCAAGATGTACTTAAGATTTGGTTCCCCGGAAAGTGTACTGATCGGGTTGAGTTTTTGGCTTCCTCAAAGACTATACTGTCTGTTTTGTTGCACTAGTCAAGAAGGTTGACTTCCTTGCAGTGGGAACATACTGCTTGGTCAACTCTCGAGATCGTACTGAATTCTTGTCAGTATGAGATTTTGCCAACATAGGTTTTTGCTATATAAACAACTTACTTTGTGTCTTGGAGTTATGTCTCTCATGCTAATTAGTCAGCTTGGGGTTGTTGGATAACCAACTTTTTGTAGGGATTTTCCTGCGAACTGAATCGCCAAATCCAAATGAATTAGACCGTTTCATGGATGTTGAGAGCAATTAAATCTACGATATAGCTAGCATGCTCCTATGAATTTAATGCAATGGATTAGGGATTACCTTTCTTTCGTAGTGTCAGATCCAATCTTTTGCATTTGAATTCCAAACTTCAATTCAACCACGCGATTAATTAAATCGGGGGGAAACAGAAATTAGCAAATCTAATTTCTAGATCTAATTAAACAGAAGAAGAGAAGAAAAAAAATTTGTTCTCGAGATTAGATCTTAAGATCTGTATCCCAATGTTGTTCAATCCTGCTATTGGTGAAGATTCCACATGATTGTGATTGTGTAGGCTAGAGTTGAAACTTCGTCTCCCAAACACAACAGAGACGCCGCCCCTATCTCTCTCTCCCTAGGGTTTTAAACTAATTTGAATGTTCTGAGGTGGCCAGGGTTTCAGAGAGAGAGCTGTCTATTTGTAGACCTAGGGTTGCAAACCCCAATGGGCTACTGGGCTCAATTCAGCATATTTAATTGGCCAAACCTGAGACCTAATGCAAATAATAAAGTGGGCCTATGAATTAATTAATTAATATTAATTATTTTTCACCACAGAATTAATACTGACCTACCGCTTTATTACCACGTTATGAGAACGGGCTGCATTTACTTGAGAATCCACATATTTAAGGGTACCAGACATTCATTAATTAATCAGAGCTTCTGACAAGCTCTATCCACAGTTAATTAATATCTTATTTTCCTGAGCAATACTACACAAACCTTATCACTCGTGCTTGAACTTAATCAACCTGTAGGACTTTAGGACGATGAATGTTATTGAGCTCCTCAGTGAATGTCCCCATCCTATTACTCGGATATGGTTACCTAGATCCAGTCTCAGACTGTAATACACGAACTGCTGCAACCCAAGATGCAGGTATATGAGCACGTTACTCAGGTTCTCCACCATGGCAAGTCAAAGCAACAGCCAACCTGTGCAAGCCCCTGAACCTTCGTTAGGGTTTGGACTCAATCAAGATCGAGATCTTGTATTCTCTAATTTCAGACAGTAGAATACATCTCACTGTGGTCCAATCAATACGCCACCATGCGCACCAGGATATCAAGTAATCAAGACAGATTACTTCTTTCTAACTATGCTGCAGCCTATACCGACAGACTTATCCTCGTACGCTATCTCAGCTATGATAATATTTATATCTCACTAGGTCAAGTGATCATACTGTCTTCTGCAATCTACAACACGCCATATGATCGTCCCTATCGGTTAGATTAGAGGATACCGTTGTTACTCGCATGTAAGTTTGTTAACCGATAGGAAATACCGTTGAATGTATACTCATTGTAATAAATGCTTTCTGTATACAAAACCCAACAATCTCCCACTTATACTCAAATCATTACACTTGCTATAACCGAGTATATAGTGCATCTATCTAGCCTAGCTATTACATCAACCACTGCTAGTGGTAGGCATCCACCTCAGACCTAGTCCACGAATATGTCTTTCGTAAACCTTCTGCGGCAAGCACTTTGTGAATGGATCAACTAGGTTGTCACTAGTGTCAATCTTCTTGATCTGCAAATTGCCACTCGATACGATTTCTCATATGATATGGTACTTCCTCTCTATATGTTTGCTCGCCTTGTGAGTCCGTCGTTTCTTCGAGTTTGCCACTGCACAAGAGTTGTCACAATAGATTGTGATACTCTTAGGCAGACTCATAATCACATCCAACTCTAAAAGGTAGTTCTGGAGCCATACCCCTTCTTTCGAAGCTTCGGAGGCGGCGATATATTCCGCCTCCATGTTGGAGTCAGCAATGCATTTCCACTTTGCGCTCCTCCAAGATACAGCCCCACCTCCCAAGGTAAACACATAACCTGAGGTCGATTTGTTCTCATCCTGGTCCCCTTGGAAATCCTATTTTGTGTAACCCACAGGGCACAAATCCTCACTTTGATAAACTAGGCAGTAATTCCAAGTTCTCTTCAAATACTTGAGGATGTGCTTTACCGCAGTCCAATGCGCCTGTCCATGCGAGTTGCATGGTGATTCGGGCTATCACAGTATCTACATAGGATGTCGGGGATAAGCTAAACATCCCTCTCTTGGGATCTCGTACGACCTTAATCCCAAGGATGTACCCAACTTCTCCCAAATACTTCATTTGGAACTATTCGGATAACCAACGTTTAATCTCCGACATCACTCCCTCGTTGTTTCCAAATAGGAGTATGTCGTCCACATACACTGCAAGGAAAACCATGCTGCCACTGACACATAGTCGGTCAACACAACTTTTGTTCTCCAACTGTGAAAATTCATAAGATTTAATCACATCGTTGAAAAGTAAGTTCCACGACCTTGAAGCTTGCTTAAGTCCATACAAGGACTTCTTAAGCTTCTAGACAAGATGTTCTTTGCCCTTGCGTATATAACCCTCGGGTTGCTGCATATAGATGTCCCTACCTTCTTCAAGGTAACCGTTTAGAAAAGAAGTTTTGACATCCATCTGCCAAATCACGAGGTCTAAGTGCTGCTATGGCAAGAAGTATCCGGATGGATTTGAGCATGGCTACTGGTGAAAAGGTTTCATCATAGTCTATGACCTATTTCTAACTATAACCCTTTGCCACCAACCTGGCTTTAAAAGCCGTAACTTCTCCATCCGCTCCCTTCTTTCGCTTGTATACCCACTTGCACCCTATGGCCCGAAAACCATCAGGCAACATAGCTTTCTGGTATATATTATGCATTCAATCTCAGAATCCATGGCGATGCACTATTTCGCAACATCCTTCTCCTGCAATGCCCCTTCGTAAGTCAGTGGGTAAGAGTCCTCGTGTCTGTCTTCCGGGCTCAAGTCCGAACACTCACCCTCAAACATGTACCTTTCCGGCTGGAAAATAATTCTCCCACTGCAATGAGGCATCGATGCCATGTCAGCAGTTGGTGCAGCAACTTGTGGTTCTGAACCTTGCACTGAAGAATGCACCAGTGGTGCTGTACCTCTCACAGGTGCACCCATGTTCGCACGTTCCCCTTCCCTTGGAATCTCATTCTCATCTTCAATTTATTGAAGAATTACATCACTCCATGTCTTTTGGTTTATCACATACTCGTCCTCTAAGAATCTAGCGTTCGTGCTAACAACGATTCTCTGACTCTTAGGACAGTAAAAGTAACCACCTTTCATTTGCCTAGGATACCCTATAAACAACATTACCTTGGTTCTGCTTTCTAACTTATCAGGTTCCTTCGTCAGCGCGTGTGCTGGACAACCCCATACTCTAAACTTGCCCAAACTGGGTTTGCATCCAAGGAAGAGCTCACAGGGTGTCTTAAGAACCGATTTAGAAGGCACCAAGTTTAAGATGTAAGTCGTTGTTTCCAATGCGTATCCCCAAAATGAAATGGGTAAGCTCGCATAACTCATCATTGATCTCAACATTTACAAAAGAGTTCTATTTTTTCTCTCGACTACACCATTTTTCTGGGGAGTACCCTGCGCAGTCCACTGGGATGTAATCCCATTATATGACAAATATTGTAGGAACTTGTTCCCGAGGTATTTGCAGATTGCAGCGACTTGATAGTTTTCCCGACCTTCTTTTCTATCTCAGCCTTAAACTCTTTGAATTTCTCAAAGCATTTAGACTTGTAGCGAAGAAGGTATACGTATCCATATCTCAAGTAATCGTCAATGAAAGTGACGAAATATGCATACCCTCCACGAGCCTGTGTGGACATGGGCCCACATAAGTCAGAATGGATCAATTCCAACACATCCTCTGCTCGAGACATACTAGCCTTAAAAGCCCTAGAGGACATCTTTCCCTCGATGTAGGATTCACAGAATTGATACGGTACAGACCAGACTAAGTCCAATGTACTGTCATCTGCAAGTCGCTGAATCCGCTTCAAGTTGATGTGACCCAGTCTCAAGTGCGAGAGATATGTAAGATCCTCATGAGAAGAAATAAACATTCTTTGTCTAGGATTATCAATTACAGATGAGTTACATGCAGCATTCATGGAAGACTTATAATGACAGTTAACGACATAAAGAGAGTTATTTAGCATTCCACGACAAATAACAAAGTTATTAACAATGATAGAAACACCACTATCGATAATAACTTAATATCCATCAACATAAAGTTTGGAAACTGAAATAAGGTTCCGCCAAAAATCCGGCACATATAAAATTTCTCTCAAAGTCATAACAGAATCATTAAAGTACAAGGTGACATCTCCAATGGCAGTTGCACTCACTTGTGCTGCATTCCCCATTGAGAAGGTAATTTCGTTATTCTTCAGCACCCTCCTCGGTGTGAACCCCTGCAAAGTGTAACAAACATGGTCAGTAGCTCTAGTATCCACTACCCACGAGTGAGTAGAAACCGATGCTAAACATGTTTTCATTACAAATGCAAATGACATACCTTGTCCCTTGCATCCGCCGTGCACCGCTATCGCCTCGCCAGTCTCCATCTTTGTTCTTCGACCCGTACAATTACAGATTTGAAAATAAAATTACAATAGCTATACTATTACAATTTTACCTATAAAATCTAATCACAGATTTAAATCGAACGGGTTGACACGAGGAAAAAAAACCAACATCCACAAAACTTATAAATTCATACATGCATATTCGAAATTGCTCATCCAAAGAGCCACAAAAACAAGCCACGACTCTGATACCAACTTTTTGTAGGGATTTGCCGGTGAACCAAATCGCCAAATCTAAATGAACCGGACCGTTTCATGGATGTTGAGAGCAATTAAATATACAATATACCTAGCATGATCCTATGAATTTAATGCAGTGGATTAGAGATTACCTTTCTTCCGTACAGCCAGATCCAATCTGGCGCGTTTCAATTCCAAACAAAAATTCAACTACTCGATTTAATTAAATCTACGGAAACAGAAATTAGAAAATCTAATTTCTAGATTTAATTAAACAGAAGAAGAGAAGAAAAGAAATATGTCATCCAGATTAGATCTTCAGAACTGTATCCCAATGTTGTTCAATCCTGCTACTGGTGAGGATTCCACAGGACTGTGATTGTGTAGGCCAGAGTCGAAACTTCGTCTCCCAAACACAACAGAGTCGCTGCCCATGTCTCTCTCTCCCTAGGGTTTCAAATTGAGTTGAATGTTCTGAGGCGGCTAGAGTTTCAGAGAGTGGGCTGTCTATTTATGGGCCCATGGTTGCAAACCCTAATGGGCTACTGGGCTCAATTCAGCATATTAAATTGGGCCAGACCTAGGACCTAATGCAAATAATAAAGTGGGCCTATGAATTAATTAATTCTCATGTCCACAACCCAGGACACAATTAATTATTTAATATATATTCTTTTTCACCACAGTATTAATATTGACCTACCCCTTTACTACCACGTTATGAGAAAGAGCTGCATTTATTTGAGAATCCCAATATTTCAGGTTACCGGACATTCATTAATTAATTAGAGTTTCAGACAAGTTGTGTCCACAATTAATTAATATCTTATTTTCCTGAGTAGTACCACTCAAACCATATCACTAGTGCTTGAAATTAATCAGCCTGCAGGACTTTAGTACGATGAATGTTATTGAGCTCCTCAGGGAATGTCCCCATCCTATTACTCAGATATGGTTACCGAGCTCCAGTCTCAGACTGCAATACACGAACTGTTGCTACCCAAGATGCGGGTATACGAGCACGTTACTTAGGCTCTCCACCATGGCAAGTTAAAGCAACAGTCAACCCGTGCAAGCCCCTGAACCTTCGTTAGGGTTTGGACTCAATCAAGATCAAGATCTTTTATTCTCTGATGTTAGACAGTAGAATGCATCTCACCGTGGTCCAATCAATACGCCACCGTGCGCAACAACATATCAAGTAATCAAGACAGATTACTTCTTTTCGACTATGATGCAGCCTATACCAACAGACTTATCCTCGTACGCTATCTTGGTTGTGATAATATCTGTATCTCACTAGGTCAAGTGATCACACTGTCTTATGCGATCTACAACACGCCGTATGATCGTCCCTATCGGTGAGATAAGAGGATACCGTTGTCACTCGCATGTAAGTTTGTTAACATATAGGAAATACCGTTGAATGTATACATCTAATAAATGCTTTCTTTATACAAAACCCAACACTTTTAGCATTACCAGTATGACTTAGTGTGAAAGAAGCTACTCCTCAATCACTTGACTCAAACTGTGTACTAGGGTTTTCTTTAACAAAAATAATATTTCTCCTAGTACCAGTAGGTGCAGGTTTATCATTGTTCAAAGTTTCTTCATATCTTAAACCTGACTTATCTGAAGGCTCTCTCAAGCTCTGCATGACCACATCAAGCCCTCTTGAGCCTTTCTTAAAAAAAAAACAGAGTTTTTCATCTTGCTCAATGATAGTTAAATTCAAAGACTTACACACAAATTCTAAGTTTTGAAAATTCATAAACAATGTTGAGTGTTGTATCTTTAGTTATTCTAATTTATTACTAACAGATCTAGAATTTTCAATTTCCTCATTCAAAATAGATACCCTAGATCTTAGTGAAATCTTTTCAGTAGCTCAAACATTTTTAATTTTGTAGAACTTTTGAAATTCATGTGATAATATGTCTAAGTTGATTTCCTCTGAATCAGAAAAGTATGACTCAGATTCATCAAACATGTATGTTTACTGAATGATAACAAGTGAAACGTTTACCTGTTCACTTGAAGTTGTGAGAGTTGTTTCCGCATCAGCTTCAAGATCATCCTCGGCTTCTTCTCCAATAGCTACTAAGAATGCTAGAAGTGCTTCCTAGTCAGCTTTTTATTCAGATGAGTAGTCCTCATCATGATCGGGGATGTCCAACATCTCTGTTCTGGATAGCATGGCATGTGCTACAACCTTTGATGCTCGGCATTCGAAGACTTTTTGAAGTCTCTCCCTTTCTTCCTTATCATCAGAGGGACAATCAAACATGAGATTTTCCGGTGATCCACACTGGAAGCATGCTCTGGGTGTTGTTTTATCGAATCGCTTCTCATCAGAGTTGTTTGCTTTCTTCTTTCCTTTTGCCTTCTCGAGGAGTTTGGAAAATCTTCTCATTTGTTCCTCAAGCTCTACAATAGAGCTATCTTCATCCTTGAGTTGAGAACCAGAATTCATTGGCTTCTCCTAGACTAAGCTTGACTGTCCTACTGGACGGTCAGTAGGGAAAGTTTCTTAGCTTTCCACTTCGAATCCTGCTTAACAAAGTAGGCCGTATTTTCTGTCGGTTGACTTGTTGAGCTGGCAGCTCTAATGGCTTCATTCTTGTTCACCATTTAAATATCCCATCCATGGGCTTGTACCTAGGCGAAAAATCCCTTGGTAGTTATTTTTGAAAGATCCTTTTCTTTCAAATAGTCTTGACGAACCAATCCTCCTTCGGCATCTTAGACAAGATCTTAGCATATAGATATGCATTTTTGTATTGCCAGCCCAGTGCCTTGAGCTCGTTGAAAATGGCGTTGAATCACTTTTCCATGGCCTTAATAGTCTCACCAGACTGCGCTTGTAGCATGTTGCACTTCATTTGATCTGTCTCGTGATAGAGTGTGTCTAGGTAGCTTCATACTTTTTTGGCTGTGTTGAATTGAATGACTTTTTCCACCAATGTATCTGGAAGGGAAGATAGTATTGCTTCAAGAGCTAAAGTGTCGAGTTGATTTCTTCTTTTGTCCTCAGAGCTCCACTCGTCATATGGCTTTTCTACAATCTTTGCTCCAACTTCTCCTAGAGCTGGAAGGGTCTTTGTGATCTTTATCGGATCGTTCTCCAGAACATCTATCATTTTTGGATGCATGCTCTTCAGCTGTATGGAAGATCTCTTCTTCCATATCTTGTACTTTTCAGAGTTGTACGTGATCGCGTATATTTTTAACCCGCGACTTAGCAAAGCTAATAATATAGCGGCAAATGAAATTAACGATCCCTCAGGGAAAGAAATAACGAAAAACCTTAAGTACTAAGTCAAACGTTCTTGAAAATACTGAGTAGAAAAATCAGATAAACAGTTTTGTTGGTGTTTTGGAAATCGTAGTATTTGCTAATGGAAAATAAACAGGAAATTTAAAAAGCTTTTGAAGTCAAATAAGAGAAGCACAGATTCCAGGGAT
>JAPKLW010002945.1:24559-57388 GCA_026898455.1 Plectranthus barbatus | reverse complement strand
GAGACAAGCGAACACTCGATGGCCGGCGGCAGGAGGCGAGGTGGCAAGACGGTGAGGTGGCTGGCGGTTGGATAAGAGAACGGCGGCACCGCCCATTCTGAAGAGGCAGTTGGGGAGGAGCATGGCTCTTTCTTTTCCACGATAGCTGTTGGGGGTGAGAATCTCGGTGCTGATGACGACGGCATTGGAGTCGGGGTAGCGCTGGAGAAGATCTTTGGCTAAATCGACCGATATCAAACCGACGTTGCAGCCCATCCCGGAGAGGTTGAAGCTCCTGATGTTGCTCCTCATCTTGTACTTGTTAATCACCATCGCGGTGAGAGACGGAGTCGGAGAGGACATACTACAATTCAAGATCAAAATATCAACATCTTTGGGCTTCAAACCCGTTTTATGGAAAATTTAATCCATGGCAGAGAATATGACGAGCTCCGCTTCGATGACCATGTAGTTGCTACATTATTTATATAATAGTTGATGCATTATTTATTCTTTATCTACTACATTATCTCTTATGGCGTATTTTTATTTTATATTTTAAAATGACTCCAGATTTTCGTAAAATACTAAAATTGTAAACAAATAATGTATCATATTTGTCGTAGATAATGTATCATTCAAAACATAAATAATGTTCCAATTATTTTGTTTGGTGAGAGGAAAAGACGCAACACATTCCATAATGTATCATTCAATTGATAGATAATGTACGAATAATACCACAGATAATGTACCATTGATTATAAACTATTAAAAGAGTATTTTTAAATATATTATTACATTATCCTCTGTAGTATGTTACATTATTTCGTTACAGCTATTACATTGTTTAATTTTACTATGAATATATATTATAATGTATTAAATAATGTAATAGCTATAATTACAATTTTACCCATAATGTAGTAGAATACACAGGACAATGCACTGCCCATTTTTAAGTTTAAAGTTAAATCTCAAGCGTTCAAATCCTAATCTAAGGGCTGAGATTGGGCCTCATATAACATATGGAGATAGGGTAACCATATAATGCATCCCTATATATATATATATATATATATATGTATATATATATATGTGTAGTCGTATATCTATATTTACATCAAACTATGAAATTTGGAGTTAGTTTTTATTACAGTTTATAAGTATACGGTGTATCATTTTAAATAAATGAAAGATAAAGATTCGATATAATATATGTTGTGGGTGATTTTGTAAGGAATAAGAACTCAACGGAATTCAAGAACGAATAAAGTATAGAACAAAAAATTATAGACAAAGATTTATAATGGTTCGAGGTTGCACTCTATACCCATTTTATAAGCCTATTTAAGTATTATTTTTTTTATGATCCACGTTGATATTACATGATGGAATGAATAAATTATAAACTTAGGGGTTTATTTGTGTATGAATTATGAGATATGTAAATTATATTAGATACAAAAAATATATCTAAAAATATAAAAAAAATGAAGATAAATATACTAATTTATATCTAGAGGATGGGTTAGGTAAAAACTTTTTCCTGTGAATAAACTAAAAACTTATAAATAACATATTCATGAATTATAAGCAATACTTATTTGAATCATAAATAACATTTTAATATGCTAATTAACCTTTTCAGTGTAGTTATTTATTTAAAAATGATAATTAACATTTTTCAAAGTATAATTAACATATTAAAGATGTTATTTAAGATTCAGATAAGCGTTATTTATAATTTATGAATATGTTATTTATAAATTTTTAGTTTATTGATTGGAATATTTTTTTTTACATAAACCATCCCCTTTATATCTATCTCTTCGTAATTTTTTTGAATATATATATTTTCTTGAATATATCTTTATCTTGATCAAATTTAATTTTTATGGCTTCATCAATAGACTACACCTAACTCTCTATTATTAGACTTAATAATTTGACCCAAATAAAAAGAGAATTGAATATTTGAAATACATTGATTATCTCAAATATTAGCAATGAAATATTTAGAATTATCGACTGTATTTAAGAGGACTTTTATGCTAATTTTCTTCTCCTAGTATAGGAGAAGAAAAATGAGATGATCAAAATAACTAGTTTGTTGTGATCACAATCGATCTTGGCCCAGGAAAGAATCGTATTTACACAAGTGTTTTTTTTTTTTTTTAATTTGAATTGTTTGAAATTGATAGAATTTAGGAGATGAGAAATGGGAGAAGTTTTGAAGAGAGAAACAGATTTGGCCTTACAAAAGAAAGTTCTCTAACTGATTAATAAAAGAAATTCACTGAAAAAATACTAAATCAAAATGCCATTTTACTTCTTCAAAATAGACGTTTTCAATAGCTAAAGAATTTTCAACTCTAACTATTTTCGATTATGACAACTCCACGACATTTGCAGATAGGATAGAGGTTTGCTCGACTTTGAAAGAAGGGGAAAGAATGGAGGTGAAGAAATACCTCAAAACAATGCACACGGTTATTGTTGTATCCAAGATTATTTTGAGCTAAATTAATAAATTAAAGTTGAATTTAGAATTGATCGCCACAACTTAATTTAATGAAACTCTAAAGTCGAAGTGATATGGCAGTCCATTTGATCAAAGTCCAGTCAAAGCAAAACCCAGTCAAAAATTCTTGGAGAATTGTCGATTCAGAACCCAAAAGATAGTCTAATTATCAATTCAGGACCCGAAAGATCAAACAATTCTGGATCGAGAATTGTTTGATTTTTCGGGTCCTAGATTGAGAATTTTTGTGATCTTTCGCATCCTGATTCGATAATTAAACTATCTTTCGAGTTCTGAATTGATAAAACTCCAAAATTCTTCTCCATTCCCTATAATTATTTGAGTTCTGCAACCCTATTTCCGTTTCTACTTTCTTAATAATTCTAAATGATTTCTTCATCTCTATACAAACTCATAAGCTCCGTTTCAATGGAATCTCAACAGTTATAAATTAGACAGAAAGAAGAGGCAATCAATCAAGAAAAGGAACACACGACACAATGAATTACATCCAAATCTCAATCATAATAATATACAAACACACACGTAGTAGTAATAGTTGTTGTCTGAAACGAAATTCATCGCTTCTTTTACAAAATATACAATCCCGCTGTGCCAAGAATTTCAAAATCCGGCACCTGCAACTTCTTATTTTTCTTGCTTCATCTACACCACTCTCTATGCCCATCACAAACTACGCTTTTCTTTCTTTTGCTTTTTTTCACAACAATAATAGTATATAATTGTATGGACATGACGACAAAGTAAAGGAAAGAAAGAATCAAATCGAATTCAAACTGCGAGTAAAATATGTAGACGAAACTAACCCTTCAACCGCCGTGGGCCGAGTGGGAATCGGAGTCCTAGCTGCTGCCGGTAACTTGGGCTTCCGGCCGCCGTAGGATTTCCGGCCTGATCTTGTCCCTCCACAGCCCTCCGAACGCGCCGGCGTCTCCGGCTTTCCGTTTCACCTCGACGACGACCAGCCGGTCAGTCAGCCGGTAGACGTCCAGTGAGACTAGGAAATCACCGTTTTGCCCCTCTAGCTCCACCCCACATTCCTTCGTCTTCCTCAATTGCAGTCCGCCGTTCTCCGCCTTCACGACCTCTTCCACCTTCTCCATAACTCGCTCCGGAAGATCCTCCGCCGTGAGACGGTCGACGTCATCCGCCGCTTTGAACTTGCCGTCGAACAGTCCGGAGAGGTCGAGGCCTCGCGAGAAGGAAATGATATCGAATGCGTTCAAATCTTGCAGTTTCCTTTCTTCCTCCCTCCACGCGCCGTTGAATTCCACCGATTTTTCCTCTGAATACCCCTTTTTGAACCACGCGTCTTGCTTGATTTCTTCAATTGAGATTCTGGTTTCGGGATTGGTTTCCAGCAATCGAGAGAAGAACCGCTTCAGATCTGGAGAAATCCACCTGGGGCAACGGAATTCGCCTTTGTAGATCTTCTTATACATATTCATCAAATTCGGGTCGTTGAAGGGCAAATATCCAGCGGTGAGAACGAACAAAACGACGCCGCACGACCACACGTCCACCTTCGCGCCGTCGTAGCCTTTCTTCGCGAGGATCTCCGGCGCTACGTACGCCGGCGTTCCGCAGAGTGTGTGCAGCAGTCCATCAGGCCGGACATGATCCGCCAACGCGCTCAGTCCAAAATCCGACACCTTCAGATCGCCGCTCTCATCCAGCAACAGATTCTCCGGCTTCAGATCGCGATGGTAAACGCCTCTCGAGTGGCAGTAGCTCACGGCGGAGACCAGCTGCTGGAAATACTTCCGCCCTAGATCCTCGCTAAACCGACCTTTCGCCACCTTAGCGAACAACTCCCCGCCCTTGACAAACTCCAGCACGAAAAAAATCTTCCTCTTCGTCGCCAGCACCTCGTACAGCTTCACGATGTTCGGATGCCGCAGCCGGCTCATAATCGAGATCTCGCGCTTGATATTATTAATCAGATTCACATTATTGTTCAACCTGCTCTTGTTAATCACCTTGATCGCCACGCTCCGGCCGGTGGCGATGTCGCGCGCGTGGTACACCTTCGCGAAGGCGCCGCAGCCGAGCAACTTCCCGATCTCGTACTTGTTGAACAACGCGTTCTCCGGCGACAGCGCCATTGTGGAAGGAGAGGCGGCCAACGGCGGCGCCCGAGCGTCACCGTTGATCTCCGTCATCAATGGAGAATCCAAACGCCGATTATCAAATTGGGGGAAATTGAGCTGCAAAATTAAAAAGGGGATGATTTTGATAGATTAATACAGCTAAGAATAGTTGTGGCGTTGCGTTTTGTTTGATTTTTGAATGAATTTGGGGGTTGTGATAAATATTTTTTATACACTTAATTTTGGATTCTTGCGATTTTTTTTTATTTTTTATTTTTTGACTAAATTGTCCGCGTTGTGGTCCAGCTTGGAAAATTAAATAAATAAATAGGTAGAAAATTGATGTGGCTTATATTATATTGGAACCGGCTTTTCTATTTTATTATTATTATTATTTTAATATTTCCACCATATATTAATGTATGATTGGGAATATATTTATATAAATATGTAGTGATTTGATTGAAAAATATAGATTATGTATTACTACAACTTTAGCTTATAATATTTTACTAGGGTTTATAGATGATTTGGTTAAAAATCAAATTGCACAATGTAAGTTTTTTGGATTTTGATCAAACTCACATAAAGTATTTAATTTAAATAATATTTAATACTACAAATTATAAATTAATAATCATAATTCAATATTAACTAATAAAAACCACGAAACACAAAATTTAACGCAAGATATCTTTGAAGAAGTTCGAACATATAATTTATTGGTCACAGATAAGTAATATGTTTTTACCATTACATCCTAAACAGTAATATTATGTTTTTATTGTTGTGAATTGAAGCAATTGAAATCATAAATAACAAAAACAAAAAATAATAACGAAAGAATTTATAATGGTTTGAAACTTTGAATGTAACATCTACGTCCAGTCTTCAAGCCCCTCTTGTATGCAACAAATAACAATGATTGAGATGCGGGTATGTAGGGAGAGATTCCAAAATATATAAGAAAAGCAATCATAATATAGTAAAGATATTTCAAATCTAAATCTATCTCAAACAGATTAATTTTTATCTAAAGAATAAAACATATTATATGCATAAATTCCCAAACTAGACAACTAGATACACCATCCCATATCAAATCATTCGAACACTACTCAAATTTTGCCATCTGATCTTCTCGATTCAATCTCTCATCAACCCGCAACCTCAATTTAGATATTAAAACTATACTCCAATACTTATCTACCCAAATTATTCATAATCTTCAATCTAATTCGGATTTCCGATTCAATTATACTTACCCTAACTTTATGTGAATCGATAATATTATTACGAGAAAAGATGCAAATAAATTTATATATTTTAGTTGGTTCGAGTATTTATGGTTGGCATGATACCAGCCCTTGGTGACTATTATAAGCAACACGACTACAAAACTCAATATAATTATTAATAATCTCAATTATATTTTGGTAACCTAATATATGAGAATGTCACGTTTTTCTTAACTAAGAGACGTAATATCATGTGATACTAGAAAAACCTATTTACTTGTTAAAATTACTAATATATCCTTCAAAAAATTAAATAAAAAAATGGAAGAATATAGTTACTACATGGCAAATTCCTCATGAATTTTTACAAATTAGGAAATTATATCACACATTTTTACCTGTTAAGGAAATATATCACAAACTTTCTTCTATTAGGAAAAATTATCAATTATTAATAATTCAACAGTTAGATATCACGTGGCAGTGACATGGCAGTGATTAGTTGTCACGTGGCATTTTTTATTTTTAAAAGTTAATATTTTTTAAAAATAATATATTTATTTTAAAAATATTTTTTATTTTTAATAATAGTATTATTATATACTCTGATTTTGTAATTTGTAATTCAAGAATTTTTTTAATATTACTATATATAATAATACTATTATTAAAAATAAAATATTGACTTTTAAAAAATAAAAAATATTATGTGGCATTGATTCAACGCCACTTCACTGTCACATGACACATAATTCTTGAGTCATCAATAGATGCAAATGTCCTAATAGAAGTAAATTTCGTGATATATTTCAATAATAGAAAAAAATAATCCGAGATATAATTTTCTAATTTGTTAAACTTTATGATATACTTCCTCTGTCTCTTATTAATTATCTTTTTTGGTTTTAATACAATAATTAAGATATGTAAGTATAAAATGAGTCTAGTAAAATAAATATTTTATTATTTAATATAAAAAGATTTATATTTTTTAAAATAAGACAATTAAAATAAGACGGAGGGAGTATTTCCCTATTTTCCCTTGCTACATTTGTAAATCCCTTATAGTAACAAGATTATAATATTTAAGGTAACTAGATAAGGATAAAATGTGATGGGACAATAAATTATTTTCTCACGATTAATTAACTTTTAAAATATTTTTTAAAGAAAAAGAAAAGAGAAAAGGGTTGATGTGTGTGGTGTAATTTCGACATCAAATTTTAATTTCGACACGTTTAGTTCACACACACCCATTTTACCCGACCCGTTTCGTGGCCCGAATCCATCGCCTTCAAACCGCGTAGAATATTCCAAGATACCGTGTCAAATTTTCTCTCTTTCCACGAAATATCGATATTTAAATTTGAGGGCGGCGATCGGCTGAGGCGCGGTGTTGACAGGTCGGCGGTTGCCGGTTGGTCAATTACTTATAAATGTTTTATTTTCTGAGTATATTAAAACTTTATTATTATAAATTATAGGGCACATTTTTAATTAATGTCAACAGCATATAAATCTTCATCTG
The DNA here is from genome assembly GCA_026898455.1 of Plectranthus barbatus. NCBI lineage: Eukaryota > Viridiplantae > Streptophyta > Magnoliopsida > Lamiales > Lamiaceae > Plectranthus > Plectranthus barbatus. Next base: position 50,008 of record JAPKLW010002945.1, on the reverse strand, counting down.
GGGTAATTTCCAACTTTATTTTCAGATTTCCATTTCTCATTTTTTATTTTCAGATTGTTACTCCACTTGTTCCTATTATGTGATCTGGTTTGATCTCGTATATTTGTCAAAAATTATTTATAAAAATAATATATTTAAACAAACTTCCAACATTACTTTTATTTAAAGTATTAATTAATCTCTATTTTTTATAATATTTCTTTTAATATTCTCATTTGTTAAAGTTATTTAGAAGTGTAAGTGTAATTATAAATTACAAAATACAAAAATTGGACCATATAATTAAAACATTCTAAAATAGTAATTCGGACTAAATAATCAGAAGGGAGAGAGTATTTAATTTCGGATTTATTTACCTCTTATTTTAAGTTTTGGGAAAAGGCTCAATTATGTGGGTTTTTCAAATTTTCAGATTAATGTTTTATTTTTCTCTCGTGCTTATAAGATTTTCTTTACACAAAATTATTATTATTGAGCTATTTCTTTTCCACTTATTAGTACAAGAATAATGAAGATTCTAGAAACATTCAAGAAAATATCTCATTTGCAACTACATGCAAATGAAATCCACTCAACTAATTAAATATCATAGTGGAGACATGATTCTTAAATGAATGTTTGAATTAGATTTAAGTAAATGTATTTGTCATGCTTACTGTGACATGTTTGAACATTTCTATGCAACGATAATAATAATTAACGGTTAGAAATTTTCTGTAATAATCCCAATTATAATTAGGCCGACTATGAATAGTTATAACATTAATAATGAATGACAGATGTGGGGTAGGTCCTAGTGACCAAGCTCAATCAACAATTCGAAGATTCAATCGGTTCAAAGCGTATAGTTCGTAGATCCAGTCGGTGGCCAAGACAAGACGAACTACCTAAATCACAAGTTCGTCATTGAACTCAGTTCGTAGTCGGTACCGATTATGACGTGTGCTCGCCATCGAGGAGGCAAATCGGCAACACAAGGGGCCTGGCAGCGCAAAGCTGTTGTAAATCCTAACCAACCCTGAGAATTTCGGACAGTTGCGAGATTCTCGGCGTCCTCCTCAACGGCTAGGGTTAGGGCTAGGGTTTTTTCTTCATTTTCGCCTATTAATAGGAGTTGAGAACTCATATTTTGTATCATTTTTCCTGCTCTGAAGTTGTACCGAATTTTTGCTGAAATATGACTATTTTTTTGCGCTCACTTATTCTGATTTATCGCTTTAATTTTGTTTGCATCTCGTTTATGTCATTTTATATTCTCGATCCCACAGTTTGCTTCTGCCGTTTACTGTTTTTCTCGTTATCGCTTGTCGTTCTTTTTAACGGTTCCAAGAGCTCCATTTATCTTTATAAAGTGAACCTCAACACCCATAATTGTTTGTATGAACATTTTAGGATTTCTGTTAGAAAAATCATTACTCTTATTTTATGTTTTGGTGGGTCAAAGGTTGTAAAAGTCATCTTAGTAAGTTTTTTAGTCTATATAGTTCAAAACTGTAATCCTTGTATAAGATCAATCGAGTTGTAATAGAACTTAGTGACTGGAGACCGAACATAGGAAATGATCGAGAATTGAAGAAGTGTACGTGCGTGAAACTTGACATCAAGTATGGCCAAGGCCTATACTGAGGGTACTCAGTATAGTAAATTACCATATTGACTTATGAGAAGTCAGTATGAGGGTTTACCATACTGATTTATGAGAAGTCAGTATGAGGATTCGCCATACTAACTATAGAAGTCAGTATGAGGGCTGCTTATACTGACTATGGTAAGTCAGTATGAAAGCCTCTACCTTGTAAGCACGAGATACACGAAGACAACCAAGCTCAATCAGACTTTGACATATCTTTGCTTAAGTAAAAGTCAGTATGAGGATATTCAAACTTGGACTCTTCAAACTGAAACTTAGTCTGACACAAAGTTAGTGAAAAGTACACTGGCACAACAGAGCAGAGCAGAGCAGGCCAGAGCAGACCTATAGTATGGGCTATGATTGGACGATATTCTCCATGTCTCTAACGACTAGATTAATTAATGTGTCTAACGAGCAGAAATTCAAATACCCAAGGGTTCCTCTATAAATAGGTCAGCACTTCAACCTTAAAGGATTACGAAAAAACGAGTGACGAACTACATATTGTTGGGAGTAAGTAATAAACAACCCAATTACGGGCCTAAATACACGATCTACAAATTATTTTGCAGGAGAATGGAACAGACCGGCCCAAGAAAAGTAGTTCGAAGAAAAAGACAGTTTGACCAGGCGAGTCCGAATAAAGTAGTTCGATTAAATGCAACTCGACAAAATGTAGTTTGACCCAATTGAGAATAGTCTGATATGAGTAGTAAAGATGTCGGATGAAGCGTGCAAACTGCCCAACGATCAAGGGGGAGCTATTAAATGACAGGGAGTTACGATCGCGAAGTCCCCGGAAAAATGGCTAGAAACGTACGTAAATGACCAGGAGCACATTTATTGCTACCTGGCGGAAAAATAGGAAATGTTCGAAGCTCGAATATACCTATAAATACCTCTTGTAAGTCAATTTTTGGGACATCTAAGCTCATGTATACAGAATTCCCATTATTTTCAATTCTTAAAAAAGGCAAAAAGTATTGTAATTTCTCTGTGAGTAACAATCGAACTAGTTGGTAGATCAGCGCATGAAAATACGATCCCAATTTGTAATCCAGTTTGATTTAAACAATTTTTCATTCATTTCATTTAATTCATTTCGCGCAATTCTTATTGATGCTTCTTTACAAGTTCCTGGGGCCCAATGACTTAATAAAATTCACAGCAGTCAGTCTCCTACTCCGGGATTCTGATTCTCACGGGCTTTTGCCAATCAACTGAGTTTTGGGAAGAACAACAAACATCCAACCTCCACGAAGAAGGTTGCGGGGTGTCGTACTCACTTCAACCTGAAGACTAAGTTTACAAGGAGTTCCTAGGTGAGTGACCACAACAGACCGAAGGACGGAGCACCGACGGGCTGTGCATAGATCGTAAGGAGGCTTGTATTATACTTAGTGATTTTTAGACCAAGTGTCTGAAGAGTGGACGTAGAATTTTTAGATCCGAACCACTATAAAATATCCTGTATTTTTTACAGTTTTCATTTAAGTTTCCGCATTGATTAAGTTTCACAAAACTCACTTTCAAACCTTCAATACTTGTCCAAGTATTGAAGTGTGTATTCTGTGAAACTTACTTAAAGAACTATTGGATATAAACTTATCCTTTTAGAAACCCTAAACTGAGTTTCAATCAGTTTAGGAGAACAAATGTAACTCATATTTACTTCCGCTGCATATTACGTCCTCTGATTTCGGGACCAACGGAACACAATCCCCATTATATACAGGGATGTTAATTGGACTATCCATAATCAAATTGGATTAAAAAAATTTGGGCTAAGAAATCTTAACCCTACCTCTAATCAATTGGATTACGGTCTATGTAGATAAATTTACGAGTTATTTCTTTATTTATAATATTTCTTTAATATTTATTAAAGATTATTTGAACTAAATACAACTAAATAACTTCAAACATAATTAAAAAAACATTAAAACACTCACACTTAACAATAAAATATTAATTTCACTCAACTTATTATACACTCACACTCCTTGGTTATTGTGTCCGGTCAACTCGAAACAATTAAGCTGGGATGAAGGGAACATTAGAAATATTTTTTATAATATAATTATGTTATAAAATATTAATAAAAAAATAATCAGATCAACTTGTGGGTTATCGGGCTCAGGTAAATTTTTTTTGAGCCAAATATTTCAACCATAACCACATCCATATCTATATATCTATTGCTATGGGCATTGCTGAAAACTTGAACAGTTTCATTTCCCGAGGTCTGATCATATGAAAATTATTCTTAACATGAGAATAAATAATGAAGTAATTTTAAGATTAAATGAACAAAAACTGAAGATAATAGTGAACATTATTTTAGAAAAATTGAAGTCTAAAAAGTACAATGAAGGAAAACGAAGATAAAATGAAGAAAATTAAAATGAAGTATTTTGAGGTTAAAATGAAATATCTTTTGAATGAATAATTTTGATATTAAAATAAAGTATAGTGAGGATATAATGTAGTATTCTCATGTTATCTCATTAAGAGACATCTCACTGGATTAAACCCCTTTATTTCTCTCTATTTATTTTGAATCATTTAACTTAATATTTAAAATAACTCTATAAATATGTTAGTTATCTTAGAGCAAGTACAATGGGGGATCTTAAAAATTTAAGATACACACCTCATTCTATTATATCTATGTGGCAGAGAGAGAGAGAGGAGATGTGGGAGAGAGAAACAAGAAATAAGATCCAAAATAAGATCTCATTTCTTAAATTTTTTCCCCGCATTCACGAGCGCGTGCAACACACGCGTGCTGCTATTAGCGCGTGCGTCACACGCGCCAGCTACGCGTGTGGTGCTGGAAATTCTTTTTTTTTCTTTTATTTTATATTTAAAATGTTTTTTTCTTTTTTTTTTTTTTTTTCATTTTAAATGTTAAATTGTTATTTTTTTCTTTTTTATTTTTAAAAATATTTAAATGTTTTATTTTTTATTTTTCTTTTATTTTTAGATTTTAAATATTTTTATATTTTATTAATATTTTATATATTTAATTATTTTAATTTTTTTCCAACGACTGTATTTTAACGGACATATTCTTCAATAGCTATATTTTAACGGACACTTTTTTTTTCTTATAAATTACCTTCATCACAGTAATCTTTATCAAAAAAAATTATTTTCATTCCTCAACTCCTCAACTCACATGAGTGGATACGATCCCAACAACCCCTCTCAAAATTACAAGCAAACTCCATACATTCCGACATAGAATGCATGACCAAATAATCCTGTGCAATTTACTCCCCTCCCGGTTTTCCCCAAAATCATCCAAACAATCATATTCAATTTCCAACACCCCCAGGGTACCCTTCGCAATTTTATTACCAACCCCAAACTCCTTCGCAATTTCATCCACAACATGGGTATCCTCCTCAAGTAGGGATGTCATCCGCTGCAGCTGCAAATATACAAGAGCTCGATGAAGATACAAATGATGAGTCCCCCGTTAGATGTCGTAAAAAATGGACCGCAAATGAGAACGAGTTGCTTGTGGAATGTTGGGTTGCTAATACTAACAATTCGGTGATTGACACTGACCAAACCAGCGAGCATTTTTGGGAGAAAATTGTGATTGTGTACTACAAAGGTCGGCCTGCAAACACACCTGTCCAAAATGCAGGGAGTGCAAAGTCACATTTCCACAAACTCTCGACAAACCCAAAAAGGTTTTCTGAATGCTACAATAGGTGTAAAAATATGTGGGGAAGTGGTAAAAGTCACTACAAGAAAACAGCGAAATTGCGACCGATTAGCGACCGAACAAAAAGCGGGTCGCGAATTTACGACCGAATTACGACGGATTTGCGACCGATTTTATTTTCCGGATTTAGCGACCGATTTGCGACCGACAAAATTATTTGCGACCGATCTGCGACCGTTAATTAAAAATTTCGGTCGCAAAATTTTCTTATTTCTTATTTTTTAATTTATATATTTTTGCGACCGACGTGTCGGTCGCAAATCGGTTGCTAATTTTATTTTTAGGGTATCAGACATTAGAATTTCCCTCAAATCCCCAAATCGTGAAATTGGGTGGGTGCGCTCCTTTTCGTCACCGGCAACCATCGATCGTTCCCGTCCTCATCCGGCATCGTCGGCATCGTCGGTAAACTCTGCGACTCTCTTCTCTCTCTATTTTCTATTTGATTGCTTTTAATCGCAGCCCCTGCTGCAGAACTTGCCGTCGCCGTTCAGCCTACTAGCCATCCTCGCCGGCGCCGTCGGCTTTCAGCAGTTTCTCGCCGAAGACTCGCCGAAGACATTCTCTCTTCGGTTCGTTTATCTGTCGTTTATCTCAGACTATCGGCGTTAATTTTTGTCATTTTTTTTCCTCTTTTTATTTGAGATCTTTCTTTTGAGCAATGTGTATTTTTATTTGGCCTGCATTGGTTGAGTCTTTGAGTTTCACAGTTTTCTGTATCCCTCTGCTCCATTTATGTTAGACTTATTTACATCGTGAAGCAGACTACGTTTCTTATAATTTAAATATCCTATGGAAGTTGGTAGTTAACTATTCAATATGAAATTCTTCGGCTAATTGATTGGTAGAGCAATATATTGTTTTGTGCCACATTTTGTCTCACATAGACATTTGATTCTGAATGATTAAAGTAAGGGTAAGATTTTAAGAATAGTTCATACATCATATCTGTGCCAATGAATATCAGAGTTAGACATGCAACTTGTCTAATGAACATTTTGCTTATTAAGTTACACGCATCCTCCCTTTAGGCATTAAAGTTAGTTCTGGGGATTAATTATTGCGTTATTCCCAATAATAGGATATTTTGTAGGGAAAATCAACTCATATCTCTGTTCATGTTTGGTACTTGATCTAGCTATGATGAACTTTTTGTAGTTTTGTCACCTTACTAAAAAACATTCTGTCAAAGTAAATTATCTGAGACCGTGCAAAGTTGGCATATAAATCATCATAAGAAAACATATCAACATCTCTCCATGTGTGTAAAAACTGTATACTCCCAAATCCGAGTGCTTTCATAATGCTTTGAGAACTGACAAGCTTTCAGTTAGTGTGCTTTTACTAACTTGATAAGCACTATTCATGGATGTTTTGTCACTCATGTCATTCATGCTGTTTTGACTCAAGCTTTGACCTAGTTCTTCACAATTTATGTATCTGTCTCATTATTTCGAACAACTATAGAAATCGACCATTATTAATGGCTGGAATCACGCCACATACGACATCTTGAAATTAAGAGAGAGAATTAATAAGTAATAAACACCAAATAATGGTCATTAATTATTCTAGGATTAAAAACATTCACAATCAACGCAACTATATGTATAAAAAAATGAAAATAATACATTGACACTTAACTCAAAAGTACTAAATTAGTGGAATTTTTTTTATATAAGACTCTTATTATAAAACACGGGAGAATTCCGTGAACTCTATGGATAACCATAGTTATATGTAAACTAATCATAATGGAAACCATTACACCGGGGTGTGAAACACCAATCCATCTAATGGGTGTGAAACACCAATTTACCTGTGGATTACAGTTATATATTTATCTTTATCAATTGAAACTAACTTTCCTTCCATCTCTCATTTCAATTAATGGTATTTTGAATTAGGTGATTACACAATGAGTATAAATCGTGATTGGATGTACAAACGTTTTCATCCTGGGGGGATTTTGAATGAGGAATTTGTAGCTGGAGTTGAGGAATTCATAAAATTCGCCACTAGTAAACCTAGGCTCATGGATGGTGAGAAAATAAAGTGTCCATGCAGGAAGTGTGATAACATGTCCTTCCAATCATTGAATGATTTTCGCCTACACGTAAGAAGACATGGGTTTGTGAAAAACTATAAGATTTGGGTTTTTCATGGGGAATTACCACCGAGTGCAAGCAATTCTAGGGTTAGGGAAAATGTTTCAGAGAGTAGTACATACCATAATCTGATAATGGATGTTGCGGGTAGTGATTATAACATGGATGATATAGATGAACCCCCTAACCCCGCAGCACAACATTTATATGACATGTTAAAGGCGGCGGATACACCATTGTGGCCTGGATGTGAAACTCACACACAATTCTCACTGATCGCCCAGCTAATGAGCTTAAAATCTGATTTTAACATGTCGGAGAGTTGTTTTGATCGAATGAGCTTGTTGATGAAAGAAATAGTACCGAAGGATAATTTGGTGTCTGAAAATTTTTACAATACAAATAAATTGTTACGAGGGTTGGGCTTGCCAGTGGAAAAAATTGATTCGTGTTTAAGGAGTTGTATGATATATTGGGGTAGTGATAGTGAATTGCTCCACTGTAAATTCTGTGGTCATCCTCGTTACAAGAATATGGGTAGGGGAAAAAAGAAACAACCTTTCAAAAAAATGTACTACTTTCCCCTAACCCCACGATTGCAGAGATTGTATGCATCGAATGTGACTGCAAAAGAGATGCGGTGGCATGCATCTTCGCATGATGATGGAGTTATGAGGCATCCATGTGATTCTGCTGCATGGAAACATCTAAACCATAAATTTCCAGAGTTTGCAGCTGAGATCCGCAATGTTAGGCTTGGTCTTTCAACTGATGGGTTCCAACCATTTGGACAATCTGGACAACAGTATTCATCATGGCCGGTTATAATCACACCGTATAATCTTCCACCCGGTTTGTGTATGAAGGAACAATACATGTTTCTCACGGTTCTAGTTCCTGGACCAAAAAATCCAAAGGATAAAATTGATGTATTTTTACAGCCTCTTATAAAAGAGTTGTGTGATTTGTGGGAAAATGGAGTTAACACGTATGATGTTTCGCTCCGACAGAATTTTCAGATGCGAGCGGCTCTGATTTGGACCATTAGTGATTTTCCAGCATACTCTATGTTGTCAGGGTGGAGTACAGCAGGAAAATCTGCATGTCCACATTGTATGGAAGATTCTGATGCTTTTTATCTATCTTGCAGTGGAAAGGTGTCGTGGTTCGACAATCATAGGAAATTCTTACCTCTTGATCATCCTTTTCGTAGAAACAAAAGATCATTCATAAAAAATAAAGAGGTAAACAAAGAATATGCAGGGATGAGGAACGGTGTAGATATTTTGAAAGAAATTGAAGATTTGGGCCTTTTGAAGGTCACTGAACTGGACAGTTATGAAGTTAATAAAACCATCTCAACAAATAGTGGCTTCGGTTGGAAGAAGAAAAGTATCTTTTGAGATCTTCCATATTGGAAGTTTTTATTGATAAGACATAACCTGGATGTAATGCACATAGAAAAAAATGTGTTTGATAATATATTTAACACGATATTAAATATTCCAGGAAGGACTAAGGATACTGTGAAATCAAGGGAAGAGTTGAATACCTACTGCAATCGGCCAGAATTGAAGCGAGATGTGAGGTCCGGGCAGTGGCCAAAGGCATGTTACACACTTGACAAAGATTCTAAAAAAATCCTATTTGATTGGATTAAAGAGCTCAAGTTTCCCGATGGCTATGTTTCGAACATGAGCAGATGTGTGGATATGCACAAGTTGAAGATGTTTGGGATGAAAAGTCATGATTGTCATGTTATGATGCAACGAATCCTACCTATTGCCTTCCGTGAGCTATTGCCGCCCAATGTTTGGAAAGCAATAACGGAAATAAGTCTATTCTTTAGGGATTTGACTTCTCAAAGCATTAGCATAGATGACATGTGTCGTTTGCATGAAAGCATCCCACTCATATTATGCAAGCTAGAGCGTATATTTCCACCTAGTTTCTTCGACTCTATGGAGCATCTTCCTGTCCACTTGGCTGATGAAGCTAGAATTGTTGGACCAGTACAGTATCGATGGATGTATCCATTTGAAAGATATTTGAGAAGATTGAAGAATAATGTGAGAAACAAAGCACGCGTTGAAGGCTCTATATGCAATGCTTATTTGGTGGAGGAAGCAAGCTCATTTTGCTCTTATTACTTCGAGGACCATGTGCCCACTAGACATCGAAGGGTGCCCCGTAATTATGATGGTAGAGCTGAAGTAAGAGATGCAGATCCAGATTGTCTTTCCATATTTAAGGCCCCAGGGCTTGCTATTGGGAAAGCAAGGGAGACTTATATGGATGATGATGAGTATAAGGCTGCAATGAAATATGTGCTCGTTAATTGCGCCGAAATCGAACCTTACATACAGTAAGTTCTCATATATGTTATTTGCATTAACAACACTCAACTTAAATTACATTTTATTTAACACATAAAATGATATGTGTAGGTTGTTTGTTGATCATATGTCTGTTGTGCTTCCAAATTGTTCGCGGATAGATGTTAATGATCTCGTGGACAAGGATTTTGCCTCGTGGTTCAAACGATATGTTAGTATACTATCAAAACCCTTTAAATATTTAATAAAAATTTAAATTTATTATTTAACATAACAAAATTTGTTTTTTGTTATATATTGTAGGTACAAGATCCTGCTAACAATATTAGCAATGTTTACATACGTGATCTATCGAGAGGACCACTGCGTAGTGCCCGTAGATTTCATGCCTATAATGTCAATGGTTACAAATTCCATACTATGACACACGAAGTGGGTAGATCAACAATAAATAGTGGGATATGTGAAGGGAAATTGTAATGGTGCAGATGAGAATGACTGGTATGGACGACTAATAGACATTGTAGAATTGGAATATCCGGGACTACCAGTAAAAAGGGTTGTTTTGTTTAAATGTGAATGGTTTGATATATCAACATCGGGGACACAAGTTCATGCTGACTACAAATTGGTCTCCGTAAATCATAAACGAAAATATCAAAAATATGAACCATTTATTCTAGCAAATCAAGCCACCCAAGTCTTCTATTGTACATATCCAAGCACCAACCGTTCACATCGTGATTGGTGGGCGGTATGTAAGATAAAGGCTAGAGCAAATATTATGACTCCCCAAATTATTCCTCCACCCTTTCAAGAGGATGAGGCTGAGGCTTCTAGAAATTTATCAATAGAGCTCGATCCTGACCCAGTTCATGCGACTGATGAACATATGACTATCATTGATGAAGATTCAGACACAAACGAGGAATTTGGGGATCATAGTAGTGAAGATATTGATTCAGGAAGTAATGATGATTCAAACAGCGACTAAGGTTTTATATGACAATAAAAGTCTTATTTTAGAAAATAAGTCTAAATATAATGTATAATTTTATAATCTGAGATTTAATCCTAATGCAAGATTTGCCACTTTTTCTTAAAATCAGAAAATGCCTATAGGAAAGGACCTAACGAAATTTATTCGAGTAATTGGGGAGACTTCTGCTAGCACGACAGCTGACGAGGGTCAAAATGAAGGTAACAATATTCATAATCCTAATATTTTCATAACTTATATTACATACCTGTTGAAATTACTTATTTTGTTGCAGGTCGTGGTGCACGGGAGGAGTTGAAGATCGATAACGGCGAGCTACCCAGTAAAGTCGCAAGGATTATTACTCAAAACTTCCGAAGATATATGTATCCTGAAGGGTTTACTTGGACCAAGATTCCAGATGACCACAAATTGTTGTGGTTTAATGAATTGAAGGTATGTTAATTTTAAGTTAATTTTGTATTAAAGTTAAATCATATCATACTAACTAATTATTTTTTTCAAAATGGCAGAAAGACTTTTACTGGGAACCATCTATTGAAAATGCTGTGTTCCGCCTTTTCATGGCCAAAGCTCGAGAACGATATAAAGATATGTGTAATAGAATGAAGAGAAGTGGTGAAAGGCCACCACATATCAACGAAGATGAGTGGGTGAAATGGCAAGCGCACTGGAGAAGTGAATCATTCATAAAAGCTTCAACACTAGGGACTACAAATAGGATGGTAGGGGTGCCTGAGGGAGAGCCGGGACGCCCCACACATAGGGGTGGCTCAAGATCATTCTACGAGTCTGCTCATTTAATATATATTTCTTCTAATTTTTTATATTGTAAAACAAAAAAAGGCTACTCAAAAGGGCATCTCAGTTCAAGATGTGCCGTATTATGAAGTATTTGATGCAACTCATCGAAGAGATGATTCAAATTACTGCAATGAGAGGGCAACACAAGTGGCTGTAAGTATTGAAATACATAAATACTTAATATTCTTAATTATTTTTAGTTAAGTAAATAAAAATATTTATTTCATGCAGGAGGAGTATCAGAGGTTGCTGCAGGCTTCCCAGGCCGATAGTGCTACAGCGGCCTCTGTCGAAAATCAAAATAGTCTTTTTCAATCTGTTGTCGGTGGAGTATCTAAAAAGAAGAGCGTATTTGGACTTGGTAGCATAGGAAAGACTATTGCCTCCTCGTCCTCGTCCTCCTCCTCCTCAGGCACTTCTCGGCCTCCACATGGTAGCTCATCACAGACCACTCCTGAGATGCGAGAGCTGGTGCGTGACTTAGTTCATGAAGAACTTGTTAAGTACGGATTAGCACCACGAGATGATTCACCGCCGTTTTCACCGCAAGAATAGAGGTTAGTTTATTTAATTTACAATTTAAAACCTATTTGATTGTATGATTTATTAATTTTTATTTTTATTGTGTCCATTGCAGTGATCTTGAGCTCCGAAGATGTCAATATATTCAGGATTAGTATTTTGTTGGATTTTAGATTATGCTTCTGAATTGTTATGAATTTGATTTACAATTTAAAACCTATTTGAATTATGCTTTTGTATTGAAGATGTTGAATTTTATGGATGTTTGTTGGATTTTATGGATGTTTGTTGTATTCAAGATGCTTATGGATTTATTTTGTTGTTGTGCTTTTGAAAAAAAACAGGAAAAAAAAACAAGAAACGAAAAAAAAAAAAAAATAATATTGAAAAAAAATCATTTATTTGCGACCGATTTGCGACCGAATTCTGTTGCAAATTGTGTTGAAATTTGCGACCGATTTCCGACCGAAAAGTGTCGGTTGCTAAAGTTCTGCAACCGATTTGCGACCGAAAATTCGGTCGCAATATTGCGACTGATTTGCGACCGAAAAATCGGTTGCAAAAAATTCCGACCGAGTATTCGGTCGTAAATTGGTAGGAAAATTTGCGACCGAATTGGTCGCAGAACTTTAGCAACCGACACTTTTCGGTCGCAGAAAAATTAGCGACCAAGGAATTTGCGACCGACAAATTCGGTCGCAAAGTCGGTCGCAAATTGGAATTTGCGACCGACTTCGTATTCTTTTGCGACCGACTTGTCGGTCGCAAATTTGCTGTTTTTTTGTAGTGAGTGATGCTGACATTATGGAGATGTGCAAACTGAATACCGCCAACACTACGGGGTGAAAGGGTACAATGATATTGTCGTTTGGAGGATATTGAGGTGGTATGTGATGTCCCTTCATAAAATAAAATAAAAAAAGCAATGAAGAAGGAGCTTACACAACTTCTGATAACGCTTCTGATGCTACGACGAGCCGACCAATTGCCAGAAAGCAACAAAGAGAAAAGAGAAGGAAAAAGAAAAACTTCATGTGTTGAAGGAGTCAATAGATGCCTTGAAGGATCACAATGATAATGTAGCACAATATATATGTCTGAAGGAGAAGTCGATACAACAAAAGGATGCACTGATACGCGCAAAGGAGTGGGATGTCTTAGTAAAAGACGCGTCCAATATGAGTGCTCAACAACTGATGATACATCAGTTTCGCTGCGAGGAGATCAAGAAAAAATGGGAAGCTGAATGATATAATGTGAATTTCTGATTATGCATCATTACCTGCTTTTATGTATTGTCAAACTTTAATTTATATTCAGTGTTTGGTGTATGTGTTAGGATTTTAATGTATTTGTGCCTTTTTTTTTCAGACTTTAATGAATTGTACAACTTTAAATATAATGTATTGTGTTGTATTGTCACATTTAAATGTATGGTGCTCAATTTGCAGTATTTAATTATATTGTGTAAAATTTGCAGACTTTAAATGTATGGTGCACAATTTCGTAACTTTAAATGTATGGTGTAAAATTTGCAGGCTTTAAATGTATGGTGCATAATTTTGTAACTTTAAATGTATGGTGTAAAATTTATAGACATTAAATGTATGGTGTTTTGTAACTTTAAATGTATGGTGTAAAATTTGCAGGCAATGTTTGGTGCACAGTTTTGTAACTTTAAATGTAGAGTTAATTGCAATTTAATTCCCAACGTTTGCTCATTTTTGTAAAAATAACCTAACATTTACATAATTGCAAATTAATTCCTAACGTTTGTCTATTTTAGCAATTTAATTCCTAACATTTCAAAACATGCAATTCAATTCCTATCCTTACTCCATTTTCGCAATTTAATTCCCAACATCACAAATTTACATTTTAATTCCTAGAATTTATTAAATTACATTTTTAAATACTAAAAACTATCTATTTTTTGAATTATAATTAAAAAATAACCAAGCACCTTACATATATTCCTAATATATTTTCTTAATTTCTTGAAAAAATTATTAGTTCTTAAAATTTGTTCAATTTTAAAATTTAATTTCTAATTAATATTTATTTTTTATAATTCAACTCATAAATATTAAAAATATAAATATAAAATTATTAATATTAGTTTTTTTAAGAAAAACGTGCATCCATTATTTTTCTTAAATAGATTAATGTAGGAATTAAATTAAAAAATTTGAAACATTAACTTATAATGTAATTTTATATAAAAACGAACAGACTTTATGAAATTTTTTTTTCTGCAAAAAATAAAAATAAAAATTAGGAGTTAAAATATAATTTTATAAATGTTAGATTATTTTTTAATTAAATTGCAAAATGGATAAACTTTAGTAGATAAAATATAATTTAATATAAATTAGGGAATAAAACACAACTTTTAAAATATGGGGAATTAAAATGCATACCTTATATATGTTGGACGTTAAATTGCTAAAATAAACAAACGTTAGGAATTAAATTGCTTGTTTGGAACGTTAGGAATTAAATTGCAAAAATAGACAAACGTTAGGAATTAAACTGCAATTATATAAACATTGGGTTATTTTTACAAAAATGAGCAAACGTTGGGAATTAAATTACAATTAACCCTTAAATGTAAGGTGTAAAATTTGCAGACTTTCAATTATATATATGGTGCCACTGATTGGTGCGTATTGTGCACGCGCGATGCGCAAGTGGAGACATTATTCTGTTTTTTTTCTTTTTCTTTTAATTCTTTAATTTTTTTTTTCAGATATTTTGTTTATTTATTTTACATATAAATAAAATATATATGTTATTCTAGCTAATTATTATTTTAAATATTATTTCAGTTATATTAATTTATTATTGTTTATTTATTTTACATATAAACCAAATATTATATTAAAAAATATATATTATTTTTATTTTCAAATTTTATAATTTTTTCAATTTTTTAAATTAAAACAAATCAAGAATATATATATATATATATATATATATATATATATTTGTATATATAATATTAAGTACTCCCTCCGTCCCATTGAATTAGACACGTATTCTTTTTTCGTCCGTCCCATTTATTAGACACGTTTCCTAATTTGGCAAAAAATTAACACAACTTAATCAAAATTAACTATACCTAAAATTACTACCCTACCCCCAATTTTTCTACAAATTCCCACCCTACCCTTTGAAACCCTAAATCCCCACCCATCTAAAATGAATTTCATTTTCATCCTTCATGTGCGCCGCTTCTCTCGATCTCCTCTCAGACCACCACCTCTCACCACCGTTCACAGCACTGTCGCTTAAAACCACCACCGTCGTCGTCGCTTCTCCAAACCACCGCCGTCTTCGCTTCAATGACGATGTCCAACCGCAACTCTGCCTGCAACGACGAGTACCAGGCTGTCGCCGCCGTCGTCGCTTCTCACCACCACCGCCGTCGCTTCTCACCTCCTCTACACGGTGTCTCACGTCGCTTCTCACCACCACCGCCCTCCTCTGCACTGTCGCGTTGTTCTCGGCCAAGAGCCTCGAGTCGCTGCGGCCGATGGCGGTGGAATAAAGATTATTGAGCTTGGACTCGTCGAAGGGGATCTTGGACGGGGGCCTTGCCACCGCCGCGGTTGGTTGTGGCTGCGTCGACTTTTGCGGCAATTTCATTAGTTGTATGCTTCTTGGGCTTGGCTATTCCAGTCATGGTGGTGAATCGGGAATCTTGAATCCGCCAGAAAACAAAGCTGAATGAGGGATTTTTGATTTGGTGGTGCAGAATTAGGATTTCAGTTTGATTTTTTTAATTGTGAATTAAGGTATATTTTAATAATAATTTATACATTAATACATTTTTAAACTTCATTTTTAAATTTTACATTGGTTCATGTGCAACTCCCTCCGTGTCTAATGCAATGGGACGGAGGGAGTAATAATTATGATAAGTGGGACCCATTAATAGTATAAAGTAAAAAATAAATTAATAAAAAAATATTCCAATAAATATTAATATAAATATTTATAAAATATAATATATAATAATTATTAATGTGACACACTTACCCTTATACCATGAATGTTATCATCTTACTAAAAAGAATAATGGGAAATTTTGAATGAGATGTGACATCGAATATCTCTATTTCATGTTATTCGAAATTAGAAGGCATAATGTACATATTAGTCAAATTACGGTAGTACCCCTGGGAGGAATTCGAACTTTTTTTGCCCTTTTCTCTTTTGCCGTGCAGCACAGACAGACCCCTCTCTGTTGTTTTCCTTCTCGAAAACGCACACACGCCCGACCAAAACGGCGTCGTGTGGGAGCCCCACGCACTGGAACGTGCACTGCGTGTTGTCAGAAACCATGAGCTCCACACTCACATTCCAATTCCTATTCCAATTAAACAAATTTCTTCTTCTGCTACCACTGCTGCTGCTGCTGGTGGATGCGCTAACCCACTTCACTCTCCTCCACGACGTCGTTTCCCTCCCTCCACCCAAATCCTCCCTTTTATGCCCTAATGATTGATGCCCCCCAATTTTCTTTTTTTTTGGTTTCCTACATGCCGGAATCGGCTGCGTCTCTCTCACTGCTGTTTTGAGCCTTCTGCGGTACGTTTTGCTCGACATTGCTGAGCTTTTCTTTTTTTTTCCTGATTGGATGAATCTGTGGGTTTCGGTGTTTGTTTTTTACTTCTTTTTGACTCGTTTTGATTGAGATAAAGCTTTGGATTTGATGCGTGTGATTTAATCTTGTTTCTAGCTCGTTTTCCTGCTTTTGATTTTTTTAATGGGGGAGTTTGCCCTACTTTTTCGAGCCCTTTTAATTTAATTCCGGAGTTGTTTAGGAAAAACCTTGCGAAAACCCTTTTGTTTCTCGAGCTCTTTGCTCAGCGGGAATATCGCTTTTTGTTCCCCAAATCGAACCCTTTTTCTGTAGCAGTTCTTTTCTTTTCGTATATAAAAAATTGAATTGTTAACTGTTGGTCGGAATTAGTCTATGCTGTTGATTTAGCAGCAGATCTTGGATTAGGGTAGGGTTTTTGGGCAATGGGTTTGGAGTCAGATAAGCAGTGGATGGAATTTGCAGCTAGTTCCAAACCCCTTAAACCCCCCTCCAATGTCTCGGACATGGTTTCAAAATTTGCCAAAGTTTGTAAGTTTAGATCCATAGGTGTATTTAATTCACCGGAAAACACGACCAACGACAATGTGTACCCGATAATGTCCGGCCACAGTGCTCGTTCATTGGATGCAGAAAGCGGAAAAGATGTATTGTTTCGTGTCAGCAAAATGTATCCGAAGCAGGCTGAAGTGAAAGTGAATGGAAATGAATGTGCCCGTGTGGAGATCGTGCGGTTATTTGATACGCTTTTGGCTTTGAAAATGGCGTATGTTAAGCTTCAAGAAGCTTTTATTCGGTATGATCCTGAGAAAGTTCGAATTGCTGATGAAGAGGTTGTGTTTCATATTGATACTCTTGGCAAGATTGAGAAGGCTTATAAGGAGAAGCTATTGAAGGAAGCTAATTCTCTCTCTGCTTATTCGGCTCTTTTTCTTGCCGAAGTTCAGGTTAAGGAGAGGGCTCTGGAGAAGTTGAAGTCTCTAGATAGAAATAAGAGCAAGAAAGTAGCAAATTTGCGTAAAAAACTTCAAGAGTTGGAAATGCAGAACCGGAAGTTGGGGGAAGAGATTGAGGAGCGAGAAAGGGAAAGATTTGCGGGTTTAAATCATTATACCTTGGAAAGTGTTGTCAAGGCAGTTGGAAAAGCAATTCATGATTTCGCGAAGCCATTAATTGCCTTGATGAAGCATTCAGATTGGGATCTGGACCAAGCGGTTAATGCAATACAATCATCTGTTGTATATGCAAGGAGGTCGCACAAAAAATACGCATTTGAAGCTTATATTGCAAGAAGGATGTTTCACGGGTTCCTGCAACAACCTTGCTTTTTAGGGAACTTGATGAAGCTGGATGACCCTATCGTAGCTCTGATGGAAGACCCGCAATCAAATTTTGCCGAGTTTTGCAGAGCGAAATATATGCTAGTGGTTCATCCCATGATGGAAGAATCATTTTTCGGTAACTTAGACCACAGGAACTTTGTGGCTAAAGGGATTCATCCATACACCCCATTTTATCGCGCATTCGTGAGAATGGCAAGATGTGTTTGGTACTTGCAGGCACTCATTGCATACATTGAGCCGGAAGCTGAAATATTTGGTGTTAAGCAAGGAAGTGAATTGTCGGATGGTTGCATGGAGGTCGTAGACGAGCTGAAGGAGTACAAGACCATGGATAATGACCAAGAAAGATACAGAGTGGAGTTCATGGTAATGCCTGGTTTCAAGCTAAGGGGGGCTCTAATCAGGTCTCAAGTATATGTTTCCAAAAGAGGTTAGGAAACATTAATTTTGTGTTTTATTGCTTTTGGATTAATCTGGTAATGGCTTTTATGGTTGCAATTCTTACAACCTGGATCATGATGAATATGTAGCCTGTAATTAAACTCTCTCCTGCATCTGCAACTTGAACATGTATATACATTTAGCATTGCTATGTTGTGGATTGCTCTTCATTTCATGCAATTGTGTCTGTTCTATTTTGCTGGCTGTTACCTCTGTTTTTTTTAATCTTCTTCACTTGTGTTGGAGAATATATTATTGGCCAATAAGGAAGCTAAATGGTGGTTGTATGAGCTTGCAAGCATGGGGAGTAGGGATGAGCACGAGTCAAGCTAAAATTGATTCAATATTAATCAAGTGGAGCTCGAGCTCGAGCTTCATGATACTCGATTTGATAGGCTCGTGAGCTTTACTGAGTTCGAGCTTAAATCGAGCTGAGTCAAGCTTAGGTTCGAGTTAGGCTCAAGAGACTTATCATGCATAATATAATTAAATTTTTTATTTCTAAATTTTTTATTTAATAATAAAAAATTTAAAAAATGATCGTGCTGAGTTGAGCTTGATGAGTTTGTCACCGAGTTTAGCTCAGCTTAAAAATAAGGGTGATAATTCGTGTCAGACCTGATCGTGTTCGTGTTGGGTTCTTGTCATAATTTTCGTGTCGTATACAAAATTTTTAATACCGAGTCTAGCTCAGCTTAAAAATAAGGGCGGCAATTCATGTCAGACCTGATCGTGTTCGTGCTGGGTGCTTATCATAATTTTCGTGTCGGGTTATCGTGTCGTATACAAAATTTTTAGTTATAAGTGTAGTGCTAATAATTTGTGTATGTTCGATTATTATCGTATTTCGGATCGGATTCGTGTTGGGTCGGGTCCGTGTCATTATTATCATGTCGGGTTTGTGTTGGATTATCATGTCGGGTCAACAATTGCCACCCCTATCTAAAAATTTGAATTCGAGCTCGATTATACTCGACTCAGTTCGTGATCACTTCTCTTCTTAGATGGGAGAGAGACTAATAATCAACTTTATACAGTTCAAATCGTGTAAGCATCCATCATTTGTGGAGCATGGAATTTTGGCAAAATACACCTCTTTTCTTGGACATATGGGCCTCTATTTTTAGGTTTTTTTTAGGTATTAAATCAGACTCCATTATTACTCATCAATCATAACACACAAGTATGCATGCTTTCATTAGACTGAATCACGCAATATCTTTGTAATTCATTTCACTTTTTCTTATTATTTCCCATTTTTCAGCTGATTATTATTTCCTTAAAAAGTTATCAGCCTTGTCACTTCCATGCTGTATTTCTCATATTTTTTAGATGTTTTTTTGGCTTCTGTCTTAGATTTTAATCTTGTTTATATTTGAGGATACTTTTAAATAATTTATATGATAAAGTTTTCATTTCCTTTTATTTCATGCTTGTGGTTGTAATTCTACAAATTAATATGCTTAAAAATTAAAAGTAATAAGAATCTGTAAGATTAATCATTTCAGACTTTAAAAAATAATAATAATAAATGATGATGATCAATTATAAACAATCAAATATTTGAAGAAACTAACGTCACCAAAATCATAAACAGCACCTATATATATTTTTGCTTGCCCTGCCCTATGTTGAAAATTATGGCTCTCATTCCTTTTCCTACAATCAATTGATCCCGACATTAATTTCCCCTTTCTCCTCATGATAATTTATGTCTATTTGACTATATAAAAATTTAAAAAATATATATATTTGAATATTAAAAAAAACATGCAAATTATTGGGTGCAATGGAATGACTGTTTGTATTATTTTTGTGCAACGGGTTTAAATCCGAGCCAATGTAGCCTTTATTCAGAAGAACTATTATTTATATTACTAAAATATAACATAATATAAATGATTAAAAGTTAGAAAATATATCACAATATTTTTGGAGGATTGTTGATTTACGACCCAAAAGATAGTTTAATTATCGATTCACGACCTAAATTTTTTTATCACATAATATGTTACATATGATTTTATCTCTTTTATATGGTCTCCAAATTACTATACAACAATAGAATTTAGTTTACATACCGAATATAATAGATGAAGAGTATTATTAATCAAAGACCTAAAAGAGAGGTTAATTATTTATTTAAGACCTTAATATTAGATCCCAAATTGAAAATTTTTAGGATCTGAAATTCTGAATTAAGAATTTATTTTTGAGATCTTTCAATAATTAAACTATTTTTTAGAATGACAATACTCCTTAGAAAAAAAGTAAAAACAAAATGTGTGGTTAGTAAAGGAAGAAGGTTAAGGGCAAAGCAAAGCAGCAAACCTGGGTTGATGCTTTGATGCATGCCAATGTTCCCTCCATGGGCTCCACTCTCAATTCAATTATCAAGATTCAACAACACAACACACACCCTATTATTAATTTTTTTTTTTAAGGCAAACTCTCAGACGAGACGATCTCATCATTTTTATTGTGAGACGAATTTAATGATGTATTTTAATTTATTGAAATGATATATTTCTTTATTGCAAACGATATATTTCTTTGCTGCAAATAATATAATTTATTTAACGCTGCAAATAATATAATTTTTTACAGTTAAAAAGTAATAGAGTTGGTCTCCTGAGAGATGGTCACACTATTTTCTTATTGTGAGACGGATCTTAATACATCATTTCAATAAGTTAAATACATCATTTCATTTTTAAGAATTATATTATTTGCAACAAAGAAATACATCATTTGCAATAAAGAAATTCATCATTTCATTAAACTCATATCACAATAAAAATGGTGAAACATCATTTGCAATAAAGAAATACTCCACATCGTTTCATTAAATTCGTCTCACAATAAAAATGATGAGACCGTCTCATCTGAGACTTTGCCAAAGTAATATATTAAAAATAAAATGATGTATTTATCCTATTGAAATGTATATTAAGGTTCGTCTCACAGTTAAAGATCATGAGACTGTCTTTCAGGAGACCAACTCTTTTTTTTAAAATACATTAATTTAATCACACACACCAACTTACACACTCAAATATTCTGGGAAAATTCGAATTTATAATCTCTCGATAACAGGTAAGATGCTTTGACCACTACACCCGAGCACGAACGGACACACACCATTTTTGTAGTATTTAACATCACAACCCACACACCCTTCTCTCTCCCAAAATTCTTCCATGGGGAATCACCGGTTCAAGCTCTCCGACATGATGCCCAACGCCTGGTTCTACAAGCTTAGAGACATGAGCAAACTCCGCAGCCACCACCACCACCACAAGCCGCCGCCGCCGCCGCAGCAAATCAAAAACACGCCGTCTTCCCCCAGAAAATCCTTCTACTTCACCCCCTCCTCCGACAACCCCAAATTCTTCCACCCTCCCACAAAATCTCTCTCCAAGAAACGCCCCAAACGTAAAACCATCTACATGCCTTCTCCCCGGAAAATCGCCCCCTCCGACCCCATCTTCCTCAACCTCCGCCCCACTTCTCCGCCGCCCCACTTCTCGGAATCCGACTACGCCGACGACGACTCTTTTCTTGACGGCGCCCCCGACATCATCATCAACGTCGACGGAGTTACAGATTTCGACATGATATCGGAGCCGGACCTCCCTCCCATCCACACAAAGCCCGCCGGAAAACCGGAAAACGGAGTCTCCGCCGTGATCAACAACACGTCGCCGGAAAACCCAAAAAGGAAGAAGAGAAACTCGACGAGCCCGGGTAGCCGGAAGTCCTTCTCCGGCGGGGTGAGGATCCGGGGCAAGAAAGCCGAGGGGCGGCGCCGGAAAAGCGTGAAGGAGGAGAAGAGAGGGATGTTTTACACCGAGAGCTTCGCCATTGTCAAAGCTTCGATCGATCCAGAAAAAGATTTCAGAGAATCCATGGTGGAGATGATCGTGGAGAATAATATCACAACTTCGAAGGATCTAGAAGAGCTGCTTGCTTGCTATCTCTCACTAAATTCGAATCAGTATCATGATCTGATCATCAAAGCGTTTGAACAAATCTGGTTCAGCATGCCTCAGCTACTCCATTTTTAGTTGAGAATTTTTCTCTCTTTTTTTTTTTTGTGTTTTAATTATATATGATGTAATATATATAATTCAGTTTTGTTTTTCCTTTGTAATTCATTCAATGTAACTATTTATATTTATAGTTATTGTAAAGATTTAATCAACCATATAATTTAAGTGTTGTTCCAATTTTAATGGTAAATTTTATTTGATATTGTTTGATTGCAAATTCTCAGATGAGACGGTCTCATTATTTTTATTGTGAGACGAATTTAATGAAATGGAGTGTTTCTTTGTTGCAAATGATGTATTTTTGTTGCAAAAAATATAATTTTTAAATATGAAATGATGTATTTAACTTATTGAAATGATGTATTAAGGCCCGTCTCACAATAAAAAAATGGTGAGACCGTCTCTCAGGAGACAAACTCTTGTTTGATTAATGAGTTTTGTTCGGATAATATGTTAAATTTGAGTTTTATAGTATTCGAATAATTTATGAGTATGCAAGCAAACATTTAAGTAGCTTTAAACTATGAAATAATGAAATTGGTAAAACTTATATTTTAATAGTTTAATTAGCAATAAGCATAACAGGTATTTGATCGAATTTATTAGTTATACAAAAATAATAAACTTTGAGTTAATATATTAAGTTTTGAATAAAGGAAATATTTTTTAGAAAATATTTAAGTACGTTTGGTTCAACTAAAGCTCGAATGAACTCATGAGTTTTACAATATTTAATAAATTAAATAAATACATAAATCTTGATTTGATAATAAAGAAATTAAATTTTAATAAAATAATATTTGATTCTGCTCGATTTAATTCGCTTGTGTTCTTAATATTGATGAGAAAATGCTAAAAACATTTTAATTTGTGATGATCAACTAGTTAATTGATTTAGGAGTAAGATCTATTATCAATCCAAATGAAATAATTAAGAGCGAGAAATGTAAAATTATTTTTAATAGTAATACAATAATTTCAAACTTGTATATTCAAATCAAGAGAGATAATATTGCTGACATGACAAGATAACCTGATACGATAATAATAATAATATGAACACGACCTGAAATACAATTATAATCAAACACACACAAATTGTTTGCACTACACATAGTACTAAATTTTTTTTTATACGATAAGAACATGATAAGGTCTGATACGAACCCAATACGGATGACACGAATTGTCACCTCTGATTTAAATGTTTCGAAGAAGTTCGAACATACGACCTTAAGCAAGTACGGAAGAATTTTGAGACAAGCTTCATGAGTCAGTTAGTAGAAATAATATTCTCTCTGACAGACAGGTCTGAAAATCAACATAAAAAGGGGATAACAGTTATTCTTCTTCATATGTTTTTTATTTTTTTTATTTTTTATAAATGAATTTAATTTTAAATTATTGCAAGTTTTCGACCACGAATATTTGAAGATAAGGGTAGGCCTAGAAACTAAAGTAAAGTCACTTTTTTAAGGGGTTGTCGAAAGTAATGGTGTAATGATTTAGTTGTTCATGCACCAATAAAGCCTATGTATCTCTTCCATTATTAAATACCCACAAATTTTATTTCAACGACATATATATTAATATATGTATATATAATATATTAATCATATTTGGCATGCAATGAATCACTAGCACTTGTCTCTATCATATTTTATTTATATTTATGCCACCATTGTTTGAAGTAATGCAAATTGGAGTGGAAAAATTGATGAACAAAACCCTGAAATTCTGGTTCATAACTACATATATATAAATCACCGATTGCCATTCTCACAAGTTATTCCCTTTATTTATTTATCTATTAATTTTTAATTAATTTGAAAATGACGCAGATAACAATGCGAGTAGAGATATAGGAAACTAGCATTTTATTAGTGAGTGCGTATTAACTTTCCAATTTAGGTAAAAGGACAATTGTTTGAGACAGACGAAAAAGAAAAATAAGACAATTGTTTTGGAATAGAAGGAGTTTTTCTATTCTATTCATTCGAGATTAATTCTCTAAAATGAAGATAAAAATTTGTATAAGACACTATTTTGATGAGATCTGATATGTTTTGATTGGTATGCTCAGGACCGGCCCTGAGGTCGTGCGAGAGGTGCGCCGCACCGAGGCCCCAAAAATTTAGGGGTACCATTTTTTAAAAATTATATTAGTAGTACTATGTGAATAATATAAGTTTGAAAAAATTATGGTAACATAAGAAAATATAAAAAATAGTTTCTTCACAATTTGGTTATTGCTAAAAATATGATAAAGAATAATTAGTCTCTTTTAAAGATTTTGATAGAGTTCTTTTTTATTTCTAATACAAAGTAGTTTAAATTTACTTATTTTATTTAAGGCTTTTACAAATTTTCATCTTGATGAAAAAGATTGTGAAAACATTCTCTTAAAAAATAATAGGAAAGTTATCTTTAAATTATAGTTGTAAATTTTAGCTTATTGTTTTTAAACTCTCAAAGTTTGAAGTATAGAATACAATTTTTTTGTCATTTAAAATTTTCAGACAATTTTTTTTATATTATATTAAATTTTATTAATACCATTATTATTTACGATAGGGGCATCATATATATATGTTGGCACAGGGCACCCAATATTACAGGGCCGGCCTTGGGAATGCTTATTTGAGTATAGCATATTTTGAAATGTTTTCATTAGAATTTTGCATTATGATCGGAATGCATTAATATAAAGTGGATTCCGAATAGATTGTGCTCCATGCCTAACAAATCATATCTCACACAAGATTCATTTTAAAATAAATGACTTGAAGTGATCTTAATATATAGATTTTTTTTTTCGGTCCCCTACTCGGAGTTTAGTGGTGAAACACATTGTCTGTGATCAAT
>JAPKLW010002945.1:0-24359 GCA_026898455.1 Plectranthus barbatus | reverse complement strand
TTGATTTTATTCTTGTGAAAACATGAAAGAGTTGAGACTTCATAAATTAAATAGGATTTAATTTTACATTGTTTATTCCTTATCTCATTTCATTAAGATGAATAAAAGTAGGGATTAAAATGAATATTAATTAACACATCTTAATGCGCTTTAAATAAAGTGAACAAAAATAGCACCTAATTTATGATTTGAAGATAAAATCTCGTCCAAGGGTCCCTTTATTTCGGAGGGTTGTGGTACCTTACTAGGTTTTTGGTATTCAATTTAGAATTTATATATCCTATTTGTAACATGTTCTTTACAATTATTACATATATATATGGTTAGACAACATTAATGAAGCCCACAATTTATTTGACCTTGATATATGTCAAGTAGACTATATATTTGAATTTGTCTGAAAAATGGGAGGCATAATGATCTGTTATTTGTTTTAACTCCTAAAATTTGAGTATAATTTTAATTATTTTGTAAACTTGGCCAAAATTAAGTGATCAAATTGAGCAAGACCTCATCTATGCCACACATTTGGTTCCTCCGCAACAAAGACGGATTTAGACTTCGAGTATTATGCGGGCTCGACCCTAATTCATTAGAATCGAA
This sequence comes from Plectranthus barbatus, assembly GCA_026898455.1. Taxonomy (NCBI): domain Eukaryota; kingdom Viridiplantae; phylum Streptophyta; class Magnoliopsida; order Lamiales; family Lamiaceae; genus Plectranthus; species Plectranthus barbatus. Next base: position 23,756 of record JAPKLW010002945.1, on the reverse strand, counting down.
ATCTTATAATTTCATCTTAATAAAGAAAATATTTATTTATATAAAAAAATCGGCTCCTCGTGGGGCAACTGACCCCATAGGCCTTTGAGTAGTTATGCCCCTGCTCTGCCAGGATCATCCACAAATAGTGAGTTAGGGCGTAAGATCAGTTCGAAAGGCGTAATCGATATTCCTAACTAAATTAGGTTTTACCAATCCAAAAATTGATTTATAAACTATAAAATTCATGAGAAAAATTGGAAAGGAAAAAAAAAAAAGAAAAAGAAAAAGGAAAGGGCCTTTAATAAAAGGTTGAACATTATAATTGAGGTAGGGATCCACCCTCAACATCTTATAAAGGCGCATATTAATCAACATGCAAGATTTGAATTAATATGTCTACTTATTTAATTACAATTTGACATGGCATGCTTACTAATAAAACGGCTGTTATCATTTTTATATCCATTAATTATTTGTGTTTTTATTTTTTAACATGATTGTGTAGATTTTGTTTTTTAATTTTTGGAGAGAAACCATGATTATGTATGTAGAATTATGGGAAAACATTGAATTTTATCTAAAATATTTTAAATTCTCGGAATTTTATCCAAAATTTTATCTAGTAGAGAATTTTATCTAAAATAATTTCATGTTTGGGAATTTTATCCAACTTAACTAACGAAATTTTTGTACGATGAACCACCTATTAAATTCCGTGTAGTGTCCAACTCATTAATAATCCACGTAGATGTTAGTTGAATGCGACGTGGACATTATGTGGGATGTAACGGTAATTTATCGTTAAAAAATTAATATCAATTAAATTGGATAAAATTCCCAAACATAAATTTTTTTTGGATAAAATCTCCTAACAAATAAAATTCAGAGAAATGAAAACTTTTTGGATAAAATTCCGTATTTTCCTTAGAATTATTACTCATATTATCATGATGTGTTTGGCATTTCTTAAAAGTGAAACTTCAATTTATTTAGCAGTGGAGATTATGTAAAAAGTTGGATAAAATCTCTCATGATCTCATCCTCCACTGTGGTGAAAACCAAGTTGTATTTTCTCAAAATAAAAATAATAATAAAAAAAAAAAGACAGAAAAAAGTGGAGGAGTCTCAATTATTATTAACATCAAAACTCAATTTTTTTATCATCTTTTGATGAGTGTGTGTGTGGAAAATATAGCTGTCCTATTCACTGAGATAACAATATTATGTACAACTTTATGCTTCACAACTCTTCAATCTAGTCTCGATCGATGCTACACCTAATGAAATATATAAGATACAACAAAGTAGAGAAAACCGATGTGTGGAAGGAGGCATGTGACATAAAACTATATATATTTTTTATAATGAACTAGGAGCCCTGTGTCACGGGGTGGGTGTAAGGGTCTAGGGACATCAAGATGGTTCCGGGATGTTCCATAACCTCTTAGTTTTCTCTTCTTGCCTCCTAGCATGAACAGTGAATCCAACAGGAAAAGCAACACCATTCAGTCTACGATAATTATAAGGAGACCGGAACCCTATATCTTCTACTGAATCGACCGTCTTGAACAATCGCCTTCTGTTAACCTCCTCGATGATTGACCGGTGCAACAGCTGGCTTTGTGCGTCTACTAGAGACCGGTTCCTACAGGTGGCCTTGCATTGCCCTAGCCTTTTCGGGCTCGTAGCCGGTTCTTGATCATCCGCAGAGTAGTAAGCACAGTTGGAGTACTTCTCAGAATGCGTCGAGCTTTGAGAGCTGCCATCATCGAACAAGTCACCTTGTAGCCGGTGATAGTAGCACCGAGGCTTTGTATCTTGTCTGTGAGACGTGACTGGACCCAAGGCCGGAACGTGGGAGTGTGGTGAAGGTGGTGAGAAGAGTTTATGATGATCATGATCATCATCATCTTCTTCTTGAGCTGAATCTGAATGATGATTCTCAACCATCTTCCAATCTGGAACTAGACCTGATATTTCGTCATTGATCATGTTTGCTATCTCTAATGGCTGCCAATCCTTTATTTCCAACTCCTTCACCATTTCATTGGCGACATCAATGGGTGTATCATTTGCAATATCGAAGGGGAAGAAAACATTTCTCACATCACCTGAAAACAAACATGAATAAGCTTTACCGTGCCTACTAGGGGTATACACGGTTCGGTCAAAATCGCCCAAATTGTAATGATTTGGCCAATTTTGGTAAGTGAGAAAATTGGTCGGTCGGACCATAAATTACAATTCGTATCATTTGATTTGGTACACGGTTTGAGTAGAGAAATCGGTCGTTTGGACCGGACCAGACCGTTTATATTAATAATAAATATTTAAATTATGCTAAAAATATGAATGTAATACATTTAGTATAGTGGTTCAAGCTAGACTTTAGATTTTAAAAGTGGCTTCACCGTTGCCGTAACTTAATAATTTGACATTTTATGAACTATTATGTTTGATAATGAGATATCAAAGACTCCCTCCGTCCCGCTTAAGATGTTTCATTTGCTTTTGACACAGTTACCAATGTTTGTGAGTATAGTAAAATTAATATGAGTTTGAAAAAACTTGTCATTTTAGGAAATGAGACAAATAGATGGGACAGACCAAAAAGAAAAAAAATGGAACATCTTAAGCGTGACGGAGGGAGTAATATATTTTGATGTCATAAATTATTTGATTCTAATAAGATTATCTCATACTTTGTCGATGAGAGCCACTATTTGCTTCGTCTTTTTAATTTCTCAAATAGATTATTGCTAAAAATAGAAGATTTTTTATGTTTCGACTTTGCTCGTTAAAAGTAATGTTTCAAACCGTTGAACTGGTCGAACAAACTGTTTTATTTGGTTTGCTTTGAAAGATGAATTTTGTCGGTTTAATTTGAGAATTTCTCAAACTGTGTTATTTAGTTTGGTCCATACTTCAAACTTTCAAATCGGTCAAACTGGGGTAAGAGATTTAAGGCCATAGAGATTAAAGAATATACCTTCCTTGTCAGAAATCCTCACTTTCAGAATGATGGCACCATCCCCTGAGTTTAGCTTCCCTGTGACAGTCATGTTCGTTGTCGGAACATTATCGTGTTCGAATTTGATGTTGTGATTCGAGAAAGGCTTCTGCCTCCCAACATGATCAACAACAGCAAGGAATGGATCAAGCAAGAGCTCTTTGGCTGGCAATCTCTTTGAAGCTGTCTCCAAACATTTCCCAATGAATCTCTGTGCATCCAAGTCTTCAACTTTGTAGAATGCCCTTGGCTTCATACCCTTTAAACGGGACATTCATTAAATGACAAAATCTCACTTTCTAATCAGTTTTAAGCTATTTTCACTAGAGGTGGCCACGATTCTAGTTCCGATTCAAAATATGTGGAATTTTAACCGGCCCGCTATTGTAGCGGTTACGGTTATGGTTCCAAACCGGAAAAGGCGGTTTCAGTTCAAAATTGCCGGTTCGGGTGATGTGACGCGCTTTGATTGGCCGATTTAAAATTTAAAGATTTCAAATTTTTCCATCGGTTCAACGGTTCAAACAGTTCGGAATTGGAATCAGAACCGTCGGATTTTTTAAAAAATTTAAAATTTTGGCAGTTCAATGGTTCGGAACTGCCGGTTCCGGTTGAATGCTTGAACCTGAACCGGCCCGCCAGGAAACGGTTCCAGTTCCAAACTTTTTGAACCGGCTCGGTTCGGATTCCGGATGGCCACATCTAGTTTTCACCCAAAAAATATGGACTATGATCTTACGGATATCACTTTCTTGTATATCTGAGCAGGATTGCTGCATTCACTGTATGGATACTCACAAGTTATCATCTCCAAGACACACATCCCAAACGAGTACACATCGACTAGCTCGTCGTAGCTCTCTTCATACACCTCGGGCGCCATGAACTCCGGTGTGCCTAAAAGCAACACAATCAGAACTCACAAGGTGACCTAAACATAAGACCTACTACAATACCTATAACACTGTGTGCTCGAGATGAGCCACGAAGAACGGCTGCCAACCCGAGATCACCAATCTTCACTTCTCCGAGGTGGCCATTGACAAAGATGTTGTCACATTTGAGGTCTCTGTGTATCACCGGAGGATCACGCCCGTGCAAGTACACGAGACCTTCTAGTACTCGTCGAGCCCATGTTTTTATAGCGCGGATGTTCATTCGTGTGTACTTAGCCCTGTACCTGCATTGAAGCGAATACATTGTACTTCAACTTCTCGAGCCATATCAGTTCTTGAAAAGTAATTAACAAGTCAGTGGCGTATCGAGAAACTTAAAATTGGGAGTACAATATATAAATATAATAAATTGGAGGTATATTATATAATAAAAATATATAAATAATATGTAAAAATATATATAAATAATAGCAAAGATATATAAATTTATAAAAGAAAAAAAAAATATTTTGGGGTACAAGTGTACTCCTATATACCACCCTAAATCCGCCACTGCTAACAAGCTTACTGCCGGAGGGTGCCGGAAGTGAACATTTCCGTGATGAAATTCAAGTTTCGGTTATGGATATCGATCCAAGACGTGTGGAAGCGGATGATGGAGGAGTGATCGAGGGTGCTGAGGAGATGAATTTCGGAGTAGAGGCGTTGCAAGTCGTCTTGAAGCAAGTCGATGAGGCTCACTTGGTTCCAAGCAACCTCCATCCCAACAACCTCATCTATGGCTTTGTAGACTGTCTTCATTGCTCCTTTACCAAGCACCTCCTCAAACTATCCAAAAACAACATAGCTAATGAAGCCCATCAACCATAACTTAGCTACTTCATCAATGAGAGAGAGAGAGGGGATTACTCGGCCATAACGGGAGGTGGGATCAGTCTCAACGTAGCGATCACCAGCCATGGATTCATGGGCAGGCTCCTGTAACCTCGCCGTATACATGTTTGATTAAAGTTCTCTGAGAAAATCACATTATATATGCATATATTTGAAGAAACACACATGTTCCACCTGAAAAAAGAGGTATAAATAAAAGAAATGAACAACGCAAAGGAGAAGAATCTACGAAACAGAGGATATTTTTAAAATTCTCAATCATGGCTGAAAAATAGAGAAACCCAAGGCCACCACACATTCCACGCTTTGTTGAGGAAAAACGACAGCCACTTGGACTGAATAAAAGAATACAACCACAATCTTTGAGTGAAAAAATGAAAAAAGGTGGTGAAAAAAGGGAGCTTGGTGATTTCCTTTTTTCTTTCTCGAAAAAGAGAGCTTGAAAAAGATGAATAAAGTAAGAATCAAGCATACATGATAAAAACGATGGGGAAGTTATTGAAAGAAATTGGAGTCACGAAAACTGTTGTTTTCACGTTCACGGCAAGAATCATTCGTGGGTGAGGAGCCGTACCAGAGCTACCTCTTGAGAATCACGAAACTAATGCAAAAATCTCTCAATAATTCATGGCTGCTACGTAGGGGTGAACAAAACAGAACCGAAAACCGAACCAAACCATAAACCGGCGGTTTCGGTTTGGTTCGGTTTATATATTAATTTTGGTTCGGTTCGGTTTGGATTTTTTGAAACCGCCAAAATTCAGTTCGGTTCGGTTTTAATCGAAATATGGCGGTTCGGTTTTGGTTCGGTTTGGGCGGTTCGGTTTGGATATGAATTTATAGATTTGAACTTAGATTTGAATTGTTATTTATCAACTTGTGTATTTGGATTTATGAGTTAGACTTGTTTGTTGAACTTGTGGGATTATATTTGGTGTATTTGGACTTTTAATGAATGTTGGAACATGAAAATCTATGTTTTAATTCAAGCATTTTGAAAAATAGGTGGAAAAAGTTCGGTTTAAACCGAAACCGTGCGGTTCGGTGCAAACCACCAAACCAAACTGAAACCGCCCATTCGGTTTGGTGCGGTTTACATACTCCTAGCGGTGCAGTTCGATTTTGTTTTTTAGAATTTGCGGTTTGGCGGTTTGGGCGGTTCGGTTCGGTTTTCAACCGAACCGACCGTTGTTCACCCCTACTGCTACGCTATTATGATTCTCCCCCAATAGTTTCTAGTGAGTTTTTGAGAGAGAGAGAGAGAGGTTACTCAGTCAGAATATGACTTGTGGCAAGTGTTTTCCATTTTAGTAAATGAGACTAATTCCGCGAAACAGACAAAAAATGCAAAAATGAAAATAATGATCCGGGACGAAAGGGAGTATTATGTTAAACTATATTCCATGTTCTTGATTGATAATGTTGTGTTGGAGCAAAGGTATGTTTGGTTTCAAAATTAAACCAAACCGTCCGAGCCGTCAAATCGAAAATTTTAAAAATTCAGATTGAATCGATCGAACCGTATTGAATTGGTGGTTTCGGTTTAACCGTATATACATTTAATATTCCTACATACATAAACTTGAAAACAATCCAAATATACGGCAAATCAAAATCCACAACTTTAGCACAAATTTAAGTTCAAATCCACAAATACATAACCGAACCGACCGAACCACCTAAACCAAACCGAACCGACATATTTTGGTTAAAATCGTTTTGACGGTTTCAAAAAATTCAAACTGAACCTAACCGAAACCACTAGTTTATGGTTTGGTTCGATTTTGCTCACCCTAAATGATGCGTTTTTGTATTATGTTGGATTAAATCTTAGTCATATTTCTAAAAATCTTAGTCATAAATAATGGACGTAGGTAACGGAGTTGAGAGGTGTGTGACGTGAGATTTTAACGCCGTTAAGGGGAAAAACGGAGCTGGGGAAGGTGAAAATTTTGAATTTTCTTACCCCTTTAATCTATCTGCATCCTAACAATATTTATTTATTTATTTATAGTTAATAAAACGTGTTTGAAGAAGACTCGTTCGCGCTATTACATCACGTGTTCCATCCAATTAAAAATTGATCAACTGCAAATATAAGTATCAAACTTTTAATACAAAATTCATATAATTGATTTTAGGAAATACAATCTATTATACCCAAATATATTAAAAAACTATGAAAAATATCTTAATATTTCTTTTTTTGAATTATACCCTAATAGTTAACTCTATTAACTAAAAATACCCTTCGCACTGAAGGTATTAAAATTTGGTTAAATCATACGTTAATTTTAATTTAATGTCATATATGTAAAAAAAAAAAAGAAGAATGACACACAATTAAATGGTTATTCATCAAAATACGACATATATATACTAAAAAAAATTGAAATGCCACATAATTTAATATATAATTTATTAAAATGTTAATACCGTTAGTAATGAAATACATTTTTAATTGATAGAAACACAGTGACAAGAGAAATATTAGTATATTTTCATTAGTTGTATATTCATATTCAATGATATTTTTAATTGATATAATGAAATATTAAAGTATAATTCAAGAAGAAATATTAAGATTTTTTTCATAATTGACCAATATAATTAATAGTTTTTCCACTTAATATACCAATTATTAAATTTATACAACAAAACGATGACACTTAAAGATATATTTTATTATATTTCATGAGAACAAAGCATAGTTCAGAATTCTTGTTTATATTAAAAAAATTTCCAATTCTAAAAAGAAATGCATTAATGATATCATCGTTTGCAATATATTAAAAGTGGCCGAGACAAGAAAAGAAAAGAAAAACAACGTAAGTTATGAGTATCTCTCTGTCTCTATAAACTAAGGTTTGAGATATAGATATAGATATAATACTAATATACATTCCGACAAGGAATCTCAAGGAAAGAAATGAGAAAGTTTCACCAACCTTCTCTCTGATGGATCATATCCATGCATGATACACCTGACCTGAGATTCCATCACTGCAACTGAAAGCCGCCGCCGGCGGTGGCGGTGGCGGTGGTTATAGCTATATCCTAATAGTAGTCAAGGCAAGCCCTTTTGTTAGTGTGCGACTCCCCCCCCCCCCGTCAGCTCTCTTCTGTACACGTCGTCGAACCCGGAGTTTACAGGCACAGAGGAGGGAACTCGTCTTCATTCTTCAGGTGGATTGCAACCCTGAAACTCCGAAAAATGCTTTTTCTGTTTATGTTTGTTTGATTTTTTTTACATTAATTTAAACACATACACCCTATGTCCCCATGAAAGCTTGAACCCATGACTTCTTGGTTAGGGGTGATCACGAGCCGAGTCGAGTATGATCGAGCTCGAGCTTGTCTCGAGAATTCTAAGCTCGAGCTCGAATCGGTGTTAAACTCGTCAAGCTCGACTTGGGCCCGTGTGCCTGGCTCGAACCCAATCTCAACTCGGGCCCGATTTAAGATCGAGCTCGACGACTACTCGACTCGCTCGAGCTCGACTCGATTAGTATCGAGTCGATTTTGAGTTTTTTTTTTAACCGATCTCGAGTAGCTCATGCTCACCCCTACTCTTAGTCATAGGTAGAGTGCTTTCACCACTGCACCCGGAATGTGGGACTTCACGTGTATTGTATGTGTACCAACAAATACGGGAGCGGAGAAGGATAAAAATTCGAGTACCTTTCTCCCTGTGCTTTCATGGAGGAGGAGCATTTGACATGAGCAGAGCTTGATATAACCTCTTGTGCAAGATTCCCAACTGATCCAAACTCGATTCTGCATAACGTGCTGCTAATGCACCCGTTCCCACCTCCTCCCACTGCACCGGGAGACTCGCATCTCTTCCGTTGTGCTTGAGTTCTTCTTCGTTCATTCGACTCTCCAGCAGTGTAGTAGCCATGACTCTGGCCATATTTGTGATGATGATGATTCCTGCTGCTGCTCCTCCAATGTGCAGACCTCTCCATGTAGAAGGCACTCTGCACCATGCAAGAATTAAACTTTCTAAAAAATGATGAGAGAGAGAGAAGAAAGTGGGGAGCAATGCATTGCAATACCATATCTGGGAAGTAAGTGCCGAGTCCCCGAGATTTTTGCGTCCCTTCACAAAGGAATGCAGTGCCGAAAGAGGCAGAATCCACACCGGAATACATGACATGGTCCGTGGGCATCGAGTGTGGCGATAGTTCTTCCTCGTGTAACATTGACTGACGAACAATATCCCATGGTGTTCTCTTTTGAATATTCGGAGATAATGATGATGACGATGACGACAAGGATGATGAAGGATTGGCCGGTGCTGCAGATAAAGCGAATCCGTGACAGAGTTGAGCGCGAAGCAAGCTCCTGATATTACTGTCATAATCTCCAGTGAGATCAGCCAAGGGGTTCCAAGAATCAGATTCGTCTCCTACACTCGCCGAATCTATTTCTCTGAAATCAAGAGATGGATTTTCCAGATTGCTGGCCTTCGAAGTCGAGTTGGAACCAGTTACGCAGCTGCTGGCGGCCTCGTGGTTGTCCATACACCATTGGAATGTGTGATTCATTTGAACATTTTCTTCTCTGTTCTTCAACCAGGGATTGAAGTCACCGTCAATGAGCTGCTCCTCCGAGCTTCTACTTTCTGCAGATGATCTCGAGGCGAGATAATGCAGTTTATGGAAATGGCTGTCGGAGAAAGTACCGTGGCTCAACGTATAATCTCCCTTCCTCGAATTCGGATAAGACGTAACCGGGCCGTATCTAACCCCATTCGAAACAAAAGTCTCATCCGAAGAATCACAGGCTTCGGATGCCATCACTGAGTGTCTGTCCATCTCATCACCCCTCGACTCAACAGCGGATGTCTGGTACACAGAAACACTATCGTCGTCAGAATCACTGACGAACGACTTCACAAGCATATCGTCGTTGGACAACAGTTCAACCGGGGATCGTAAAGATGCCGTCAGAGAATCCTCATCACTGAATTCTACACCCAGGTGTCCAGTGCTGCTGCTCCCAAGCCGATGCTCATGCCTCGCGAGGGTGTTTGAGAAGAATTTACAGATCTCATCCGCGATTTCATCTCTTGGGCGTCGGAGAATTTGAGCAAGCTTGTTAGCACCATACTTAAACGCACTCTTTATACGGTAGAAGTTGCCTTACATACAGCAAAAACAAGAAACATTGCTCTCAAAAACAAGCCATAATCATACGAACAACGAAAATATGTAATTCAGCTTGATAAATCATCTGATCACAGAGAAAATGTGTGTTTAGTTTCCTAACCTCTGTGTACGCTGCGCCCGAGATTATTGTTTTCCTTCAGTGGGTCGATAATATTAAGATGCTTCGGCTGAAATGCTTTTGGGTTCGAGTCAAGCCTAGATGGAACAGAAAAAAGCTCCATGGATTTCTCCAAAAACTCTTCACTAAGCAACAGACGACTGCACCGATTTTCAGGCATCTTCACTACACAGAATCAAGAATAGCAAAACCATTAGGCAGCAAGAAAGGAATTGTATCATAGCAAATTCAAACCATCATTGAATCATTCAATTGAAGAGGATATCTCATATCTCACCCACTATATCAGGTAGTGATGATTTATGAACCGGGCCTTTCAAACTGATGCAATAATTCTCCCAATCAAACTGGCTGTAGTAATCCAGAAATCTATATAGCACCTATACGTAAATAACATAAATGATAAACTGACTGTATACTATTCATGCATCCGTCTGCTTCTAATTCGAATAATTGTATCTGTCAGAGGCACTTACAGACAATGGACCGGTCAACGATGAATGGAAGAAATGGAAAATGTATAGGACAAGAGTTTCCAGAGCATATGTTGAAATTAAACCATGGTGAGCACCGAGGATACGGCTCTCATAATAGCACCAAGTTTTAACCAGGATGATGCTATGTTTGAAGAGATGGTTTCTCCCAACTAGGCGATCCACCTGATCCGGAAACAAGTCAGAGAATGGGTGATAGCCAACTATAGCTCGACTTGTTTTTTTCAGAAGTTCATATTTGAAAAGTGCAGCACTACTCAGCAGAAACCAAGCAAACCTTATTCTATCATATTTGGTGACATTTGATTATATATTGTTGAAGTGGAAAATGAGCGGAACAGAATAAAAGAAAACTAAACTATTCCAAACGAGAAAACATACTTCGAAAGGTATGAATCATTCTGTAGTCAATATGGTACTTCGATAGAATCTACACGAATTATAGATGCATGTAGATGCAAGTCCATTTATATCAGATGCAAACATTTGTCTGAAGATAATGGGTAAACAATTTACTTTAAAATTACTAACCAATGGAAGATCATTTTGATCCGTAAGTAGTTTCATGCTTCGCATGAATAGGGGAAAAAGAAAGAAAGAACTCTATGCATTCATTATCATATATGAACAGCTAAGCATAGAAAATAGCACATCGATACACAATTTACTACCAGATTTTATTCCAGCTCCTGAAGAATGAGGTTTCATTGTTACCTGCTCAAGGAAACAGAGCGTGGAAAGTCCACCAAACTGATTGAAGGAAATGTCAACCACAATGCTCTGCACAAGGCATTTCACAAGTTTGACCTACCACCAAAAGCACAATACAAATCAGTCCAGAGACTTATCAAACAATCATGCTCATCAAGATATGGGCGTGCATAAACAGCCAGTCACGTGATAAAATAGACAAATCTGCATCACCACCTCTCAAAAACAAATTGTGCACAACAGTTACACTCAAAAATTTGCCCACACTTAAAAAAACACCAAACAAAGCACCGAGAAGCTTAGGCATCCTACGTGTTTCCACTGGAAAATCGTGCATATATAATAAGGGGAAAAAAAGGTAAGCAGTTGGTTCGACTAAATTCAAGATGGGTAGAGCAGAGGGTTAAAAAGTCACAAAATACATAAACTAGACAGATTTAAATCAACAATATATCCAAGCTACTGCTAGCATAACCCAAACAGAAGGAAGGTACTTGCAATAATCATACTACACAGTAAAATCTAATATGTGGAATACCTCAGCATCAATAAATTGAGTGTCTTTAACTTGGTACTCAGAATTCTCATTCTGCTCTTCAGCCTCGAAAAGTGAAAGAACGTCATGGGGCAGAGACTCCTCAGCATTTGGACCTTTTAGGATGGTCAAATCGATATCACCATCCGGTAGGTACGTCTTGAGCGGCACTGAGCCATAGGGAACAGCCTGATATGGGCAGGAATTACAAAAAAATTAAGTAAATGAACAGTAACACATATTAATGAATATTTTCAAAAACTCCATTATGCAGCTTGTTTGACCTACATCCTAGATCCAGCAAGAAATAGACAAAGAAATATCCTTTCCTGCATTTTCCTCAAGTAAATGAATCTCCCCAGTTTTTTATTGTTTTTTCAAGAAAAGGGTGTTTAATAAAGATTAGAGATTTAGACATCATAATACTAGAATCTAGCACATAGTCCCCAATGCCTGAGGCTAAGGTTAAGCCGTGTAAGAATCACCTTTCCCCTACACAAATTATTGAGTTAATCTTTCATCGACACGATAAGCAATCACCCAAACCATGCCTCGACATTAATTTGAGAACCAAATACATTAGATTCGAACACAGCATAAAATCAAAAAATGCAAGAAACATTAAAGTAATAAACCACCAACAAGCAGATGAGCCCACAAAGAAAAACGAGGATAAAACAAACATAAATCGGCAGAATGATACCACCATCAACTGACATGCACATTAAAGAATTACATAAATTAAAAATTGCAAAAGAAAAAAAAAAAAAAAGAAAAAAGAATAGAAAAAAGCCTAATTTTTTTTTTCAGAGAAACGAAAATCGATCACCTCACAATTCAAATGACTTTTGACGAGTTGCTGAACGTAATCAATGACGTCTCTCCTCTTCTCCTCCGCGTCGAGCCTGGGATGAACGCAATTCAGCACTACCTCCGCCGCCGACAAACACTCCTCACTAATCGACGCCGGATCAGCCGGAGGGGACGATTTCCACGCCCACCCGAAATCCGGACGCTCCTCCACCGCCAAAACGTCGCCATCAGAATTCAGCTCGCCCATTCTCGATGCCTTTCAATCGCACACAGCAAAAAGCTAACACTCATTCAACATCTCCAGTAGCGAATTCTCATTGCGGGCGTCGTCACATGATGCCGTAGAGAATTATGAGCAGCGAGAGAGAGAGATTTATATGGAGGGGTTTAGAAATTGGGAGGGTTTGCAAATTGAGCGGACTTATATGGCAAAAAAAATCCAAGTTTTTTTTTTTCCCCTTAAATTCTGACACCAGTGTATGGAAAAAAAAAGAAAAAAATCGAAGCAGAGAGATAAACCCGGATACGAAGACGACAATTATATCAAAACGTTCGTATTCATCTTCCTCCAAACTTCTACTTCCCTTTTCAGTTATTTGCAGAGTGATTACAGACACCAAAACAAAACCGCTTCCGTTTCTCTCTCTCTCTCCTCCCACCCCTCACTCTTTATATACATGCTTTGCGTGCGCCTGTACGTATACGTGAGCACGTCTAGATTTGGATTTAATCTCTCTCCACTCTCTCTCTCTCTCTCTCTCTCTCTCTCTCTCTCTCTCTCTCACCCTGCAAATGGCGCTGCAGACAAACGGGACGCGACGAGGGGAGAGAGGCAAGATTTTTATTATATTAATTTATCTCAAAACGGCGCCGTTTCTCGGTGTTTACGTGTCATACTGCGTCGTTTTCTAGCTTTCGTACTTGCCTCGGTCAAGTCCGTGGATTTGGTAATAAAAGTAAAACTTAACGGAATTTTATTTTCTTACATTTTCTTTTCTTTAAATTATAATCATTTTGTTACACTATAATTTCTAAATATTATTTTCATATAATAAATTAAACTTAATGTATGTTTTATAATAATTACTATTTCACATGTCTATAGTGAGCTCGTGCAGTCCATCATCAATATTGTATTATCATGTTAATACGTGGACAGATCTACACCTATAGTAGCCCCTTTCGATTTTTGTTTTATTTTTTTGATAGTGAAGAAAAAATATAAAGAAAAAGATGATAAGAGAGGTTAAAAATGAGGAATTATAATATTTTTTTTTAATTTTACTTAATTTTATAATTTTTTGTTCGAGAAATTTAATGTAACTCTCCATTCAAAAAATTTCTGGATTCGCTAATTTCTATGGTGGGAATATAAGTATTTTTGTAATTATTATTATACATGAAACTTGATCTAATTATATCAAGAATATCTTTTGCATCCACCACAAAGAAACAATGTATCAAATTAATTGTGTTTTGCCAACTTTATTATAAGTATATATACATAGTAAATCTTGCAACAATATTATTGCCATTTATATGCAATTAAAATGAAGATATTTAGCTCAAACGTGTGGTCATACTTGATTAATATTAGTATTAATATAGTAATAATCGAATTTAACATTTATATAAAAAATATAATTGTTGAGTGTTATTTTTATATTATGGGTGACGATTTCTCTATAATTTTAGCAATATTTGGATAGCATGAAATTTCGTGAGAATTGTCGTTGCTTGTTTTGATGGAAAGGTATGTGTTTTTAAAGAGATTTTGTGATTTTATTGGGTAGGAAAATTGACATTCTTTTTTTTTTATTCCCCACAAAATCTTCATGGAAATATGAGCCTTTTGGAAATAATGAAAGTTGTTTAACCATTAAATAATTATAAATTTTTTAAGTAGAGAATGTAAGAAGGGAAAAATGATCTCGATATTTATTGTTTGAAGGCTTTTTATTTTTATATGATAAATGTTTTATGCTTAAATTAGAATTAAAGATTGGTGCAATCTCAAATTCTTAGATTTATGTAATGTAACTTTTCCATTTAATTAAAAGTTATAATTTTTTTTCCACAAATAAAATTGTTAAATACACCCCCAAAAACTTGTGACGATTATCCCATCATTAAATATGGAGTGATCTCCTTTTATCACTTTTAAGCTTAAAATCTTTGCGTGGGATCCATAGTTATTTTCTTTATAAAGACCCGATTTTAAGTATATGAAAGTTAAAGTTAATTGATTATAGATTTTATGGAAAAGTTAGTTTGTTTTAATTAAAAATTAATATATGTTTGTCTCAAACTAAAGTAATTAGTTATAGTGCAGAAGATAGTTTTTCAGGTTGGGCTGTCCAAACTCGTGATTCTGCATTAGTTCGGGTTTAGAAAAGTGGTTGTTTGGCGAACGATATATAACTTAGTCAGTTTTCAGTAATATACTCCAACACTTAAGGTGTTGAGTTTTAAATCATATGCTGAAATTAAATAAAGCAGTAAATAATACAAAGGATTGACAGAGGTTCGGATCAAACCATCCTACGTCCTCTCTTCAGACGTGCAGTTTGGAAATCACTAAGCTGGAGAATAAAAGACGTCGCACGATCTATTGCTAGCTAATGAATGCTCGCGTCCACCAATCCACTAGCACACTCGTCAAGTCATTTGCTCTCGTTCGCTTCTTCAGATCTGTAGTAAGGATCCACCTCGCAGCCTCCAACTGGTCGTGGGACTTTGAGTTCCTCTAGAGAACATCCGATCGCGGTATACACCAGTCATTGTTACCACCAGAGTAGTGGTAACTCCAAAATATTTTCTTACTTGGAAAGTAAGGAAACATTAGTAGTTTTTGCTAGACGCACAGTGTCTCGTGTTCAAGAAGGAACATGGAAAGCTGATAAAATAGCCTAAAAGCTTTTTGATGTAGAGAGTTGGTAGCTTTTGAGAGATCAACCAAATTCGCAGAAAATCAAAGGCTCGGTTAGGATCAATAACCTTTTCAAGGTGGTTTGCAGCCTTTATTTTTCGGTGTCTTCCTTGGAAGGTTCGAATTTGAAGCCGATTCGAGCTGTTGTGGACAAAAAGAACACATCTTATCGAAGTTCCACTTTTTTTCTGGCTTGCAGTGTCCTTTCTGTCAGAGTATGTGGACTTTTGTTGCTTTGGTCAGAACGACTCTTTTAGCCAGTCCGAGGAATGTTTGCTGGTGGATTCCTTGGACGAACAAACTTTTTAAGTGTCACAGATTTTAAGATCCCCTTTCTTAAAGTCTAGACTTGTATTGATAGACACTTGTTTGCGAGCAGTGATCAAGTGAGAATAGGAGTTACTATGAGAAATAAGAATAGATCTCGCGTGTCCATCTCATCAAATCGACGAACATGATTCATTCTCAGCAAATTGAAAAATGCGGCATTTTTGCCCCAATATCCTGCAGTTTTAGCCTTTAAAGGCTCAAATTGTAAAAAAACTCAAACACAAACAGCAACCTGCATTTTAAGCCCGATTTACTTCATTTTTACATAAATACGAATTAAAAAAAATTAAACATCTTCTTTTTCAAAGCAGCAACACGAGCGTAGTCTCTATAAAACTCAATACCAACATCAACAGTTCTAAAAACTCTGCCCTTAAAATGCTTCATCTCATCAACACACTTTGGAATAAATGAACATGTAAGATACAAAAATACACAAAGTTAACACTAAAGATGCACAATATAATAGTAAAAATGAACGTCGATCTGAATAAAACAATTTTTTTAAAATTATATTCATGCACACAAAGTCGAGACCGAACACGAATGTGAAATCCATAAACAAAGAAAAAAAATCTGATCGACAGAAGAAATACAAATCAAATCGAACGAAGAAGGAAGAAGGAAGAAGAAATCAAATCGCGCGAAGAAATGAATAAAAAATCTGATGAGATACTATTTCAGATTTAAAAAAAGCTAAAATTACAAAAATAACCTTAATTTTGCAAAATTGCAGGATAATCGAGGAAAACTGCACACGGAGTGAAATAGATTATGAGCGTTGAAATCACAAAATCAAAGGATAAGATTTATTCTCATTTCTCATACTAAAAACTATTTTAATATGATCACTACTCTATATATATAGAGGAGGGATCATGTAAAAAAAAATCCCCATGTGAGAAAAAAGAATGAGTCATATCCATCAGATCTAAAAAAATCAATGGTTGATATTAAATCAAGCAACAACTAAAATGCAATCAAGCAACAAAATAATCAAGCAACAACTAAAGCACAATCAAGCAACATTGCAATCAAGCAACGACCTGAACACAATCAAGCAACGCCGTGAATGCAATCAAACACCTTTCTCACTTTCTCACGTTAAGAATTTTCTCACTGGATCGACTCCCTATATATATATATATATATATATATATAGATGTTAATGTACTTCATTTTAACGATTATATATGTATCATAATTTAATAATAATAATAATAATAATAATAATAATAATAATAATATGATGATGGACTGAGCGAATATTAATAATAATACTATATTTCATGTATTTTATTATTATCTCTTAACTTGGATTGATCCCTTATATTGTATGATGTTTTTATTTTTATTCTTATAGTCACGATTGATTTTTAAAATTTTCAAATTCATCAATCCTTCATTCTTTTGCTAAATGCGATAAGAGTGTGATATATAGATACTAACGAGTCATAATAAAAATATCTAGTTTAATTGTTTCAAACTTTCAAATCATTTATAGATTAATGATTGGATAATTTCTCTAAAAACAATTGAGTTACAAAGGAATTTAGAGGGTTTGACTTGTAATATTTAATTCAACATTTTGCTCATTCGGATTTGATTGTGTCGGATGGTGTCTTACAATAAAAAATCTTCTATTATAAAGAGGTTAATTCATTATATAACTGCATACATATATTTAATATGTGTTGCGAATTGATAATTAGTTTTTATTTATAATGTCTATATTTATGTATATATTTTAAGTCATGTTAGCATATTTAGCTATTATTTTAATGCATTATAAGTTTTTATTGATCCATCAAAGTTCATATATAAGTTTAATAAAAATAGAAAAGTAGCACAAACACAAGATATGTAGAAATAAAACAGTAATTTATGATTTATATAGTGAGTCCAACATAAAGGTAAAAGAAAAAAGTAAAAGAAAATTTAAATATTTATGATGAGATAGATTTGGAAGATAAAATGATATTATTTTGATTTTGTAGAACTTATTGTTATTATTATATATATTATGTATAAATATGCATGTTATATTTGACGAGAATAGTTATTTTTCTCTACTCTCCTTTAACGTATAAATCTATAGATATTGATATTAGAATGTAGATATTATTACTAAATCTATTATTAATTTAACTACTTTCACTCAAAAGTTATAGATTTGTAAAAAATATGAATGTAGTAAATATTATTTATGATTTTAGTAAGCTAATGTACATTACAATAATCTTTGTGTTTAACAAATATGTTATGTATAGTTCATATAGTATAATGAGACTATATAGATAGAGTAAATAAACCAATAATGAATTTGATGGATTCTTCTATTTCTCTTTGAATTATAATCTCCATAATTAAAGAAGAATAGTAAAATTCAAATTTGAACTTTTTAATTCTCGAAAAAACAATCTATATAGATAGCTTTACTTTAAACCTAAGAAATCTCATTTTAAATTAGACATATGTTTGATTGCTAAAATCAACCCTATAGTCAAACTCCAACTATAGGACAAAAAATAAGAGATAAAATCAGCAAAAAATAATAAATAACAATAATTTTAAGACCTCAACTTCAACATATCTACTATATATGCTACCAAATTAGAAAGAGGACTATAAACATTATTGATATTTACTTCTTCATTGTGTCGGCAAAAAAAAAAAGTGCATTCAATAAAATTATGAATTTTTTTCCCAAATAAATAAAATAAAATAATTATCAAATCATACACATGTAAAAGTCTTGGTCTATTGGAAATAATTTGAGAATTAATGATATTCTTTTAGCATTCGGATATTGATTAAGTAAAAATACGAAATGTCAAAGCATTTATATCTATATAATTTATATAGTTCATCTAGTACAATGATACTAGTAAAGTCATAGTAAATAGACGAAAGAATTTAATGGGTTTTTCTATTTCTCTTTGAATTATAATTCTATAACTAAAGAAGATGAGTAGTGAATTTCAAATTTGAACCTTCTAACTCTCAAACATTCTATATAGATAGATTGACTTTAAACCTAAGATTTGGACCCTCATGCAAGGGTTGGAGGAAGAGTAAATCTTTAAAAAGAGATTATGGATTTATCTTTACAGGTGAGGGAGGCCATGTTTGGGATTGGTGCTAAATAGTGAGGTCAGTTAGATAGATTGTGTTGGGTTTTGTATACAAAAAGCATTTATTACAATGAGTATACATTCAACTGTATTTCCTATCTGTTAACAAACTTACATGCGAGTAACAACGGTATCCTCTTATCTCACCGATAGGAACGATTATACGGCGTGTTGTAGATCGCAGAAGACAGTATGATCGCTTGACCTAGTGAGATATAAATATTATCACAGTCGAGAAAGCGTACGAGGATAAGTCTGTCGGTATAGGCTGCAGCATAGTCGGAAAGAAGTGATCTGTCTTGATTACTTGATATGATGATACGTGCGGTTGCGTATTGATTGGACCACAATGAGATGTATTTTGTTGTCTGACATCAGAGAATACAAGATCTCGATCTTGATTGAGTCCAAACCCTAACGAAGGTTCAGGGGTATGCACGGGTTGATTGTTGCTTTGACTTGCCATGGTGGAGAGCCTGAGTAACGTGCTCGTATACCCGTATCTTGGGTAGCAGCAGTTCGTGTAGAACAGCATGAGACTGGAGTTAGGCAACCATATCCGAGTAATAGGATTGAGTCATTCCCTGAGGAGCTCAATAATGTTCATCGTGCTAAAGTCCTGCAGGCTGATTAATTTCAAGCACGAGTGATAAAGTTTGAGTGGTACTGCTCAGGAAATATAAGATATTAATTAATTGTAGATAGAGCTTGTCAGAAGCTCCGATTAATTAATGAATGTCCGGTAACCTTAAATATGGGGTTTCTCAAGTTAATGCAGCCCGTTCTCATAACGTGGTAATAAAGGGGTAGGTTAGTATTAATTCTGTGGTGAAAAAGAATTAATATTAATTAATTAATTGTGTCCTTGGGTTGTGGACATGTGAATTAATTAATTCATAGGCCCACTTTATTATTTGCATTAGGTCCCAGGTCTGGCCCAAATTAAATATGCTGAAAAGAAGCCCAACAACCCATTAGGGTTAAATTAAAAACCCTAAGTCTATAAATAGACAGACCTCTCTCTGAAACTCTAGCCACCTTAGAACACTCAAATTAGTTCGAAACCCTAGGGAGAGAGAGAAGTGGGCGGCGGCTTCTGGTGTGTTTGGGAGTCGATTTTTCAACTCTGGCCTACACATTCACAGTCCTGTGGAATCCTCACCAGTAGCAGGATTGACTAGCATCGGGATACAGATCTGAAGGCCTAATCTGAAGAACAAATTATTCTTCCCTTTCCTTTTTGTTTGATTAATTCTTGAAATTAGATCTGGTGCTAATTTCTATTTCATTAGTGTTAATCAAATTGTGTGGTTGAATCGAGATTGGATTTCAAACGTGAAACATCGGATCTGAGACAACGAAATTAAGGTAAACTCGTATAAGCACTGCATTAAATTCATAGGAGCATGCTAGGATTATCGTATGTTTATTGCTCTCAACATCCATGAAACGATCCGGTTTATTTGGATTTGGTGATTCGGTTCACCGGCAAATCCCTATGGATTGATGCTTTCTTCAAGGAAAATTAGACTCATGTGAGAATGAAGTTGTTGAGCAGTGAAGGAATTCTTCGAGAAGGAGATATTATTAACGAAGTTCATTCATACAGTGGTTTCCCTGATTCCGAAGAAATTTCATGAGCCTATAATCACTGATTTTGTTTCTTATTTCTTGTACTGATATTGTATATAAAACAATAATTTTGGCTGATAGGATGACCAGTTTTTTTTCCTTCTATCATTATCCTTGCACAAGTTGCGTTCCTTAAGGGGTGTAATATTTTTAATAACTTTTTGTTGGCACAAGAACTTGTGAGGGGTTTTGAGAAGAATACCTAGAGAAAGAAATTGAGCAATGCTTGTTAAGGATTGATCTACTGAAAGTTTATGACTCCATCTCGTGAGATTTTCTATATGAGATTTTTCATGGTTTGAATTTCACCCTCAGTTTATTCACTGAATTATAACTCTAATGATCTTTTCCACCTTTTCTTTGGCTATCAATGGAGGGATTCATGGTTTCATTTAGGGTAGAGGGGTTTGAGACAAAGCGACCCGGCATCTCCGATTTTGTTTCTCTTATGCATGAAATACTTATCTGCAATTTCGGTTCTTGTGATCAATAAGTATAAGTCCCACATCTATTTTGGAGAAGGCAGTGAAATGGATGAGGAGCAAATCCAGAAACTCTGTGAGTTCCTAGTGGGGACTTGGCTGATTAAGTTCATGAGCTTACCTCTTGCTTCTCAAAAGATGTTGAACTATTAGTATTTGCCTCTAATCGATTAGATTACGAGGCTTATTAAGTAGTGGTCTACGAGTTGATCATATCGGTGGTGCAGGAGTTGAGAACTATTAGTTTCAAGTTCTTCCTACCTCGATGTTGGTTATTAAACATATCACGCATTTGGTGAGGATGTTTCTTTGGGGGATAATTCTAATCCTATTGCTTGAGCTACTATTTACAAGTCAAGGATGAGGGAGGATTGGGGATTTATGATGTGAAAATATGGAGCTCCCTTGTCCAAAGTGCTTTAGAATATACTCGGAAGACAAACTTATTTTGGATTAGGTGGATTCATTTAAAGTACTTGGGTGCGGTGATCTCTAAACGTTTAATGTTAACTCTCAAGATTTTGTCTTTTTTAAGAGTATCTCTACTCGTGATTCTCGTTTGCAAGCTTGCTCGGGAGATGAAGATAGTGTGGGCATCCTTCTCAGCAGGATGTCTGTTCGTAAAGAGGTGCCTGGGGCTCACGAGTTTTAGAGAGATAAAAGGGACTCAAAGGTTTTGGCATAAACATATTTGGAGGTCTCATATTCCTTTTAGAATTTTGTTGCCATTTGGTTTATTTTGTATGGTATGTTCTGTTAGTTTGTTCTTTGTGCAATATTGTCAATTAATATGCTAAAAAGCTTTTCTTTGATTGTAGGGAAACATCGAGGGTGTTGAGAGATATACAGAAACGACTTAGATTGGTGCGCAGAACCTCAAATATTGAAGTTGCTCTCTAAGTGGCGCCTACGAGAAAGATGCAGATCTAAAGTCAACAAGAAAGTATGTCTGCTTGCATTGGCCACTACAACGAATTATATATGACATGCAAGGAATAAAAAAGTTTTTCAATTTGCTCCATTTGACGTCAAAGCAATGGTTAAGAGCATCAAAGATGATGTTTTTCGTATTCACTGGTCAATCTTCTCGATTGAAGAAGTGGTCTCTTATTTTGATTGGAACACCTTGTAGTTTTTTCCTTTATGTTTTGTTTCGGTAATGTATTTGTATTTCGGCAGGTGTGGTATGGATAGGTTGGCCTAGTTAGTCTGTCTACACTATTTTGTCTTAAGTGCGATGAAGGATGACATTGAGACTATTTTCTTTTAACGTAGGACATCTACCGAGTCTTGTTTAAGTTGTATGTATCCTTTGTAGATGCCTTAGTTGAACCGATCAATTGGTTACTATATTGATCAATTTCAGAGCATCATTCTTTTGTATTTTGAGGATATGCTGCTATAAGGTCTCGGCCTAACTTTTTCATTTATTTTTATGCATATATTAAATTAGACATATGTTCATTCCTAAAATCAACCCGTAAGTCAAATTCCAACTATAGGATAAAAAGTAATAAATAACAATAATTTTAAGACCTCGACTTCAACATATGTACTATATAACTACTTTCTTCTCTTTTCCGTTGTTGGCTGAAAATGCGCATTCAATAAAATCATAAACAATTATCAATAAAAAAAAAGTCAATTAAATCACGAAGTACATATTTTTTAAAAAATGAAGGTTATTTTTTAGAAGAAATTAAATAAAGTTATTATTTGCAATAAATAATTATAAACATGTAACGGTTTTTGTCTAATAATTAGATGTGGTACACAAATTTGAATCCTTAGTCACCAACACACGAAACACTTAATGCATGGATCTAGAAATTATTGCTCCCTCCGTCTCGGCTGAATTGTCTCGGGTTGACCGGGCACAATAACCAAGGAGTATGAGTATAAAGTAAGTTTAGTGAAATTAATATTTTATTATTGAATGTGAAAAAGTTGCCCTTTTTAAGTACTGGGACAATTGAGATGGGACGGACGAAAAAGAAAAGTGAGACAATTGAGGTGGGACTGAGAGAGTATAAGTTATGTTCGTTCGATTTTTATGTAACAAAAACATTACATAAATATAAATATTAACTCACAATAATATTATAAAATATATAAAACTCGTACTCTAAAAACTAATCTCAATATTATATAAATATTAATTTTCTTGTCCCTCAACTCCTCACACCCCTTCTTAATAATTCGATCATAAAATATTCTCATAAAATATCATATTATTTTATTACAAAAATCGAAAAAGAATTTCATTTAGTAGTTGGAGCCCACCCCAACCTCTTAATAGATTCGCCTATATTTGTTGCTCCTATATTTGTTGCTAGTAACAATTATTCAAAAAAAAAAAAATTCTTTTAGCATTCTAATATTGATAAAGTAAAATAAGAGACGTCAAAACAATAATATATTGATAGTATATATATCAAATTTTCACATTGGTGGAAAAGTTGTTATATGCTTATAGTCTTAGCCATTTTCCATTTTTGTATTTTTTTTCCGGTTTTAATTATTTATTTACTATTTAATTCTCTTGAAATATTTATTATATGTTCATCATATCTATATCTATATATATATTAAAACAAAACCGGGGGACAAATATGTAAAATA
>JAPKLW010002944.1:0-47553 GCA_026898455.1 Plectranthus barbatus | reverse complement strand
AACACTTAAACACCAAATCTAAGATCTAAGCTATCAACTGGAGAAGGGAAACTTAGCCAGATTTCCCAACAGGAGCGGAAGAGTGAAAGAGTAGGGAGAGACCCATTTCGGTAATGTGGCGATGTTTACGTTCGGCCCGACCATTTTGAGATGGTGTATACGGACAAGAGATAAGGTGATGAATACCGAATTGTGCAAAATGAGTCTGAAGACGAGAATTTGTAAATTCAGTACCCCCATCGCTTTGGAATTTCTTAATTTTACAGGAAAATTGATTTTCAACGAACGCATGAAAGTTTAGGAATACGTCATAAAAATCAGATTTGGCTTTTAGATGATATAACCAGATAAATCTAGAGAAGTCATCAATGAAGGCTGAATAAAAACAAAAACCAGAATTTGATTTAACAGGAGAGGGACCCCAAAGGTCACAATGTACTAAATCATCCTTAATACTTAGTTCACGGGCTTTCGAACTGTGACTATATGAATGAGAGAGCGCCGCCCAAACATCATGAGAAGTTGAGCAACCAATAATAACGGCCATTGATTCCTCAATCAGCGTTGATACAAGAAAATGTTTAATAAATTGATCCCGGGAATACCACTTAGCGAACTCTGGATTTGCAATGTCGGCGCCGGTTGAAGAAACGATGGTACGGCTGGGAGGCGGGCAGGTGTCGTCAACATATTGCATGAATTGTTGCGTAATAAGAAACGGTTTGATCTGGGCATGCCAGAGAAGATAATTTGAGGAAGTAAGTTTTATATTTACCATGTGAATAATGGTTGAGAGCGGTAGGGTAGGAAGATCATTGGCATCGACTGGGGCAGCCATTAGAACGGCCGAGAAGAACAGACGCAGACGATGGGAGGGGAAATAGGGTTAGGGTTTACAATCAAGGTTTGGCTGTCAAGCAGCAATTGTAACACAATCAAGCATCATATTAATCAAGCAACAACTAATACACAATCAAGCAATTGCTCGATTGTGTTTTAGTTGTTGCTTGATTGTATATCAACCATTGATTTATTTAGATCTAATAGATAAGATTCATTCTTTTTTCTTACAGGAGGATTTTTTTTACATGATCCCTTCTCTCTCTCTATATATATATATATATTATTGAATATACAATACAAAAAATTATTTATATATTAATATAAGATGATGATAAATAAAAAAGAATATTTTTGAACAATCAGTTAAATTTAAAATATACTATTCTTCAATTCTTTTTATATTGTAAAATATATAAAGCTAAATTTGTGCTAGCTTCGTCCCAGTCAATTATTTACATATTGATCGTACACGATAGTCAATATTTGTGAGTATAGTGAAATTAATATTTTATTAGTGAGTGGAAAAATTGTCATTTTAGAAAATGTGTGTAACGTCCCGGAACAGGGTCTATGCAGAATGTCACAGATCCCACATGTTGGCAAACATGCATAAGGGATTTAAAAAAAAGATTAACAAATTTTTACAATAGAAACTAAAGACATGCTTCAATGGATTGAGGAATAGTACTTATGATTGATTGAAAGCAATAATTTCAATTTCAAGCAGAAGCGATAAGCCAAAGAGTTCAACAAGAGATTATCAATTGGATAGATACATGACTTGTGATCTATGGCAAGAAGATCACAAGGAAATAACAACATGCACGTGAGCTCGACAAGTACATGACATGCTAAAACATCAATCAAACTAAAATTTATAATGCAACATTAATCAAACAAAGTTCATGTATGAGGACGCAACCCCTCACTCAATACCAAGGTCGAGTAAACCAAAAATTAAAGTACAAGATTTCATGAGCTTCAATTAAGCAATACATTTGGATAATGACTTTCATGCTTCGAAACACCACCCCCTTCCACAACTCCTCCATCTCCAGTCACCTGTTACTTACATGTAGGGAAAACACATGTAGGGCTAAGTACACTAATGTAACCGGTAAGCACGGTGCCAAAACCAGAGAAGCATACATATATATATATATATATATATATATATATATATATATATATAGTTGCGTTCATTTCTGAACTAAGTACTGTGAATGAACAATGAACTAGCATTTAACCGTAGATTTAAAAAATCCAGCGGTTGATATGATGACACGTGTCAAATAAATAATGCTTTTTAATTTCATTAAGGGTAGTATAGGTAATGTGTTATATTTTATTTTATTTTAGGAACCGTTTTTTTTTTGTAACTGTATTTTTAATCAAGCATTGATTTATATCATATCTTTTATATGATCTTATTTTTCGATACTTTTATAACTACTTCCATTAATCTTTTTTTTTCATATAATCGGCGTCGTTTTCTACGTTCTTCTCTTCTTTTTTTTTTTTTTGTTTTGCGCCATGGTTTCATATGATATTATGAATGACATACCAGGTATTTTTTTTTAGTTTTATTATGTTATTTCTTTATTGATTTATTGTTATTTTATTTTATTCTTTACTATATTTTTTTGTTTATGTTTCGTCGTTTTTTTTTTCTGTTTTTTTGTGTTTTTCATTTTCGTTGTTTGTTTTGAATCCTACATTGCAGTAATGTTTATATGTTTGTGAATGTTAATGTGTTTACACGATAGTTTTTTTAATTTTTTGTTCTACGTTTTTTTTCTTTATTGTTTTTTTTTTTTGTATCAGTATTGTTTAGATATAATATCATTATTCTTACTGTTATTTGTCATCAATTGTTTTTCTGGATGTAGTGACAGTTTCTTCCGGTTCTCCCAGTACTGAATCACCAGGTATTGTATAAATCGTAATATACTTAGTTACTTCATATCATTATTATTCACTTACTTTATAATTTGATAAAATTAAATGTGTTTGCGTTATATTTTGTTATGTTTTGTAATTTAATCAAAGTTCAACTGGTAATCCACTTATTATTTCTTATTATTTCTTCAACTGGTAATCCACTTATGTCCAGTCTTTTTTCCACATGTCCCCTCCCAAACTTTTCCAATTCCAGTTCTTCCTCCTCCCTTTTCCGTAGTAATCCCCCAGTCCATTCTCTGATGGTTGGAAAACTCCTCTCTATAGGCCTATAACAATGTACAACCCTATCTACGTAGCATGCCTGTTAAGGAATTAAAAAATTAATGATACATTACAACAAAAAAGATGATATGAACTAATTTGTTTAATGATAATCATCATTCGACATTTAAGTATTTTAAAAAATATTTAAATGATAATAACCGAGATAGAAAATGATACATAATGATTTTAAAAATGATAAAATGAACGTAAACATAATACCATATTTTAATCATTTTAACTGATCATATAATCGTATTAAATGTTAAGTACTACATAATTAAATGACATACCATCAGAAACACCATTGGTCCAGTGAAAACTGTCTTCTTGCTCGAACTCCAGGCGTTGTGTGTATAAACCAAAATTGATAGCAGGTAAGCACACCAATTAAGGTTAGAAATTTCTTTTACATCCATGATGTAATCTAAGATTTTCGGCTTTACATAACCGTCGGCTGAAGTTTCTATCAGGTAGAGTTCAACTAGTATGAGGAAACATCGCTTGAATGTGTCACCACCATGTACGTCACTCATCATTTCTTCTTCATTAACGGAAGGCAGCAACATATTTTTCTTTTTTTTCAATCTTTTTGCTAAACTTGTGATAATAGAGGCATATTCTTGTTTTTTCCTACGTTGCATCATTGTTTTTCCTCTAGGGAATCCTAATGTAAGATACACATCTTCTTCAGCTATGTGTAATCTTCTTTTACTATCCAACACAATGCTACAAGACACAGGTTCAAAATTATCCAGTATCCAAATTGCCAACCTAGAAGGTATCTTATTTATTTGTATTAATGTTATTCCTCCAAAACCCATTTCATTCACAGCTCTAACCTGTTCCTCATTAAACGTTTTCATCTTTTCGACTAAAACTTCTGGGCTTCTTTTCGCAAAAAGATCTCTACCATGGTTTGGTCTAATCTTTTTTTCTTTTTTCTTTTTATTTTTTGGTTCATTGGTTTGTGGTGGTTCCTCAGCAAAAATGTCTTCATCATCTGATGGTCTAGGACGCTTACTACCTGCATTTGTGAAATTATTTTGCTTTTTTGGGTTTTATCATTAATCTGCAAAACACATAGTTTATGTTTTGGAACAATAAAACACATATCATGAAGACAGGCATATTGGTTTAATGACATTAAGGAAACATTAAAATGATATTCATATATCTTGCATTTCATTATTTCAATAATTTGAAAAATGATAGGGTTAATGTAAAACTAATGATATTCAATCAACTTAAAAATGATAATGCTACACTAAATTGACTTAATAGTTTTGTTACCTTTTCTTGTTTTTGTTTAATGACATTCTGTACACATAAAAATGATATTTCTAAACCAAATCATGATAGTTAAACTAGAATGTAAAATTAAAAACGATGTACTTACTAAGTAGTGAATTTTTAAAAATTTACAAAACTCCCGCGTTGATAATGTTCTACCATTATTTTTTAGTTTAATGCTAATTTTTTTATTTTTTTTACCGCAAAACCGTCATTCCAACTCATTTATTTTTTGGTTTGCAAAAATTGATTCGAAATAGCAAAAATCAAGAAGTCGTACCTGATGATGATGCACCCGCGGTGGTTTTTGATGCCGTTCCTGAAGATGAAGCACCCACGGTGGTATTCTTTTTCGGACCCATGATTTTTTGGTGTTGTAGCCGTCGGATTTCCGTTCGCAAAAAGGATGGTTCAAGCCCTAGTTAAAATTTGAGAGTAAAGACGCAATGCATCAAGTTTCTCTTTTTGGTTGTTGTTTTGTAAAAAAAAATTAAGAATTATTTGTAGAAAAAATGATAGAGCTCACCGAATTATTCAGACATTCTGCCGTCGAACTTGTGCAGCTGAGGTTTGATGTTTCTTCGATTGTTTTACTCGTTGAAAAATTATTGACCTAATTTGAGTTATTTTGAAATCATTAATGACAACCAACAACCACGCTAAATATTCGATTAAATTTGTTTAGATCGTGGGTTGATCCTAATTGGTAACTGTCCCCATAATTATCGACTTTCAATTTTTAATTTTGCAGTTTTTTTTTCCCTTTATGCCCTTTTAATGACACAAACGAGCCTATTTAATGATAGACAGAAAGATTTAATCTGGCACGTTGATTTACAAAATGGATGGTTAGATTTTGTTCTCTGTTCATTCACATATACCTGTTCAGCCTAGATCACTCCCCTATATATATATATATATATATATATATATATATATATATATATGGTTACGCCAGTCATCACACAAGCATGTCACAAGGGTTTTATGAAAATAACTTGTACATGCTCAAAATATTTACCTCACCGGGCTAGCCCAACTCATTTTTTGTATCAACATCAATCATCATCAACATTTCAATCATTCATACATGGGTGAGACAGGAGTGGCAACTCGCCGTCCACCCGTAAGGGAATTCCAAACCTTACCTCGCCAAGAGAGGAATTCGAGCCTCTGGCACTAGTGCTCTAGTTCGCGCGTCCACAACAGTTCATCAATCACATAGGGAGAACAAATGTTCAAACCCCAAATCATCAATCATATCACATGATAATCATACTGGTATCAAATCATTTTTACTGGCGACCACTTCAAAAACAAAACATCATCTTTGCTTTAAAAAATCATTTTATAAAATCGTGCATGCATTTCATAAGTAAAATAGTGCACACCTTTCTTGCTTAGCAAAACTTTAGAGGTGGTCCTTGGTTCCACTTCTAAATGGTTCTTTGCCATGATCGTTGACACTTAATTAAAATACTTAAGTTATTACGGTGTCGATGTATACAAGATTTATCTAAGCGGCATATAGATGCTTACTAGCATGCTCAATCCTTCCCAACTTATTCACATGTTTAATAATTATCCCAGTGCAAATGATCATGCTAGTGATTGATGCTATGCATGAATAAGTTCATGTTTATTTGAAAAGCACATTGGACATACTCAATCAATTTTCAGCTCTGTGCAGTAAGTAAACAAAAATCATAACTTCATGCTCAAAAAACTTAATATGCTCATATTCTAGAATCACAAAATAGACACATTAAACTACGTGTTCCAATTGACGGATCTCAAAAATATGTAATGATTTGATCAAGGGAGGCTGATCATTTTAGGGGTCTGAATGTATTGGAAAAGCAAGGTATTTCTTGAAAAATTCACCACAATTTGAATGGGAGTGATTTGAATTGATGTAACTACATGATTACTTTTATCTATTCTCAAAAGCAAAGGTTAAAACTTTATCTTTATATTGTTAAATATTACATTATTTGAATAAAAATAGATTTTAAATGAAAATCAAGTCATGTTATGCATAAAAATAATAAGAGTCAAATAATGTACAAATTTACAACACATTCATGTAATGCAACCTGCCACAGTTTGACTATTGAATTTGCAAATATCATAACTCCTAATTAACTAAGCCTTTTGATCTGAAACCAAGTGCAATATGTTTCTACTTCAATTTGGCTTTATATATATAATTTTCAGACCAAGTACAGACTCGTAGTTATGTTAGGTGCATGCTAAAACAGGGGTCCTTTTACTGCAAGATTTGAAAATATAAGTCGAGCATGCAAATTTTTCTAAATGCATCCCAACTTATCACAATTCATTTTGACATGAGAATTAACAGAGATGTTCCTTATTATGTCTAGTATGTACAATGAAAATATTAAATCCTAAGGATGAACACATTAGGCTATATAGTTCAAACAATGCACATTACTTCAGTTTTGGCACACATTTTTGTAAAGACCATAACTTTCAAAAGGTTCATCCTTTTTAGGTGAAACCAAATGGAGAATGCTCCTAACTCGATATAGGTTAACATAGTTAATAACCAGAGCAAAATAAGACTCGTAGTTTGGTTAATTACAGTATAAAAGAGACGGCACAAAGCTGTCAGATTGGGGAAACAAGGTTCCAATGTATTTTCATTAATTCTAAACACATACCTAATTAGATCAATCCTTTTTTATCATGTTTTCTCCAATTCTCAGAGATCAAAATGATAAATGTCATGTCATGAGCATAGATTCTTTCACAATTCAACAAGCAATAGTGAATTTATCACCCCAACATATTCAAATGCACACCAACCAACCATGAACCCTTCAATTTATTACAACATTCTTACATGAAGATTCAAAAATACCCTTTTTGATCTAACATGCAACACATAAATCGTGCTTAAAATGGAGAGATGAAGATTAAGAAAGGGTTACTAGAGGTAGAAATTTTCAGATTTGGTATTTTCTTGGAAATGACCCTTGCGCTGGTCCTCTAGCTTTGATCCTCATATCTTTGGACACCTCTCCAGTTGTAGAGTTTAGTTCTATCAACAATGAACCTCCTTGGAGCTGAAATGGTGTTGGTTGAAATTTTGAAGGTTGGGTAATTAGGGCTTTTTTTGTATCAAATTAAAGAGGAAGATGAGAGGATTATTTCGTATATATGATGTGGTATTTCGGTGTTGATTGAGTGGTGTTCTTCGAGGTTCTTGTGGCTGCAAAATAGTGTTCTTGAGGGCTCAACAATGGTGGAAATGAAATGAAGGAGATGATGGGTGAGGAAGAGAAGAGAGAGACAAAGTGAGAGGGAGAGATGATTGGAAAGAGAGAGAGAAAAGAAGATAAGGGTTTGTCTTTTTCATGTATTTTCCAACAAAATTACCTTTATTTATTTAATTAAATTCATTAAAATAAGATATGGGCCCCACATTTATATCCTTCCAAATTTCATTTTACATTTATGAAATGAATTTGTTAAATTTCATATGGTCCCACATGCCACCTCAACACACACTACACACACTAAACTCCTATACTATATGCATGAAACTTTACTATATGTTTTCGGTTACTTTATGATACTCGTAATTTAATTATGATAGATGATTATTTCTGCTCATGAAATTATCTTCGCAACGAGCCGAATATCGAATATATTACGATTGCTATTTCTTATTCTATAAATAATTATAATTATTTTATAATAATAAATGAATAATTAATCTCCTTATTTACCTCCAAATTGCACATTTTCATCTTGCGTGCTCATATACTAATTTATCGACTCTTGATATTTAAAGCATGTTAGGTGTTAATGTTGTAACCCCACCTTAAATTTGATGTTTTGATGTGTCAAAACTGCATACCAAAGTCTGGGCCCTAAGAGTTATTACCGCATGTAATCCTTGTATAGGAAAATCGAGTTGTAATAAGTCTAGGAGAAGAAAACTGTTGACTGCAGTACAACGTTGTTGGAGTCTTATCAAAAGACAAACTGTCTCTACAAAGTCATGTCACCTTGCAGAAAAAGTGGAAAAAGGAGAACAGTAGGTCTGCTACATCAGAGGAGAACGAGCGTTGATTGGCCATTGACCATCTTGTCTCTACTAGCTATTTTCTGGAAGATTCATTTATAAATAGCAGGAGGATCAGAGACAAACATATACAATCGAGCACTTAAAAACATTGTTGTTACTCTGCCAGTTTGATAGCTCAAAGTTCTCTATAATCTTTCAGGATATCCGTGGTTCAATTCGTGAACACGAGGCCTTCGAGCTTTCCAGATCTTTCGAGATCCTCCGTGTGGTTGTTTACACACGAGGATTTAGTCACTCAGACTAGATCTACACTCTTGGTGTTCTTACTTTCTAAGAAAGAACACAGTAGCCTGACTCTCTAAGGAGAAGAAGGTTATTTCGAGCATCTGCCAACCATTGTACGTTCTGGGAAGAACTCAACCATCCAACCCACTGGAGAAGGAAAAGGGAGGTTTGTCCTCAGTCCATCTCCGACGACCACCAGTTCCGAGGAGACATAGAGGAGTTGTCTGGCTTCGAGGAATTGAAGAAGGAGTGAAGAACAAATACTTAGGCGAGTGACCAAGTTCACTACGGACGGTGGCTTTCGTGGTGTTTGGCTATAGATCGTAAGGAGTGTACACTTCATAACCTTTGTGATTTCCAGATTGATTTTCGAAGAGTGGACGTAGGACTTAAGGCTCCGAACCATTATAATATATTGTCTTATTTACTGCGTTACTTATTCTCAGCATCATACAGTTTTCGATTGTGTTTTGAAACCTTCAACACTTCTTCAAAGTGTTGAAGCGTATAACTGTTGACACTTGATAAAACTTTTGACTAATTTAAATGGCCTTTATAAACTGTTGGATAAAATTGAACTGTCATTCATCTAACTGAACTGTTGATTTACATTCGAGAGTACACATAGAACTGATATATACTTCTGCTCCACATTGAAACTAACTCTGATTCGGGACCAATAAGTGGTATGAGAGCAAGGTTGGTCGTTACAGACTGTCCTATTTTTAGTCGCCAAGGACCAGATCCATATTTTCCTTGCACTCTCATTTTTTTGTTAAGTGTGATTAGTGAGCAGATTAGAAAAAGATGATGAATTTTTCAAGTCTTCCTAAATACAACCCAGAGAAGTTTGAGGTATGGAAGAAGAGATGCCTTATCCAACTTAGGAGCCAACATCTAGAGATGGATGAAGTCTTGAAGAACGGACCTCTTGAGATTATGAAGGTTAACACTCGAGTTGGAACAGATGATCAAGCTCCACAAATGGTTAAAAACCTCCAGAAGAATGGACGCTTGAAGACAAAAGGCGTGCCCAGCTCGACCCAATCGCTCAAGAGATGCTTATACAATCTCTTCCAGAGTCCCTGATCACTATTTTATTAATGATACTCATAGAGTAGTGAAAAGTTAAAATTATCGATCCCACAGAGATTGTAAAAGCGAACACCTCATATACTGAAACATTTGTTTTCGGTTTATTGTCCAAGTGAATAGAAATTTGAAAGGGTTTTGAAACTTAAAACTACTTTTGCAAGAAAGTTAAATTAAAGCAGAGATTTAAAAACCAAGTTTTCAAACACTAGGGAAAAGATCAGATTCCAAGACAAGTTCATGTCAAGGATAGCATGCAAGGAAAATCTATCGATCAATTAAAATATAGAGTATGGTGGAACATCAGAAAAATATTACAAATTCCAGGGTTTGGCAATTCATAAAGTGGATTATTAATTTCCTATATCCTCTCGGTCTCTAGAAAAATTAACAACTCCCAAGAACAACAGATTTATTCCTATGGATTAAATTATTCTTTTCAGACACAATTAAAAATCCATATTATCAATTCTTAAATCCATTAATCAATTTTCACTTTTCAGTCTCAAATTAATTAATTATGAAAACTTAATCAAATGGCCAATTTAATCAGATTAAGAAAAAGCACAAGAATCGATAAACCAATTTAATATGTTGATCGATTCAATTACCTAAACATGCATCCAAGACAATCACATAAACCCTAGAATCTGAATAAAGGATTACCTAAGCATATTCATGTTAAACAAAAAATATGGAAAGATAAAACCTGTAAAAATACTTCATAGAGAAAACAAGTCTTGAAATTGCATCCAATCTTGGAGAAATTCGATAACAATCTTCACTCCAAGTTCAAAATAACTCAAGAACAATGAAAAAACTCTAGGTTTAGGTCTAAAAAGTGGCATAAGTCCTAAATCTCACCTAAACAATACTATTTATACTAAGTATAATTGTCCCAACAAGGAAATAACTTAAAAGCAATAAATTCTTCCAGAATATCTCGTATCTCGATCGACGTAATTCCTATCGATCGAGATACGTCTTCAACTTCCAAACAACATGCATGCCATGTCGACTGCTCAAATTCAGGGTCCCTGTCGATCGACAGGGCGGCTGTCGATTGACACGACCGTCTCCTCCTATCGATTCCCTCAGTCTTCAGTACCAATCATCCGGAACCAACTTTTCCTCTATTTCGATCGACAGGAATCATGTCGATCAAAACAGAGCACACAACAGGAGACTCCATTCTTCACACTAAGTCGATTTTTCACTCAAAAACCTGTATTTTCAACCATGACAAACAACTCAGATATAAAACTAAAACAATGCAGAGAAAATAAAGTAAACACATCATAATATCATCAAAACAACCTAAAAATCCATTGATAAGTGAACAAAATAATGCACTTATCAGTCCCTGATGGAGGAAGCTGTTGAAAACAACAATGCAAAAAAGCTATGGGACTGGATAAATGAGCTCACAAAGGAGACAGAAGCGATGAAACGAAAACATCAAATCGATTGAGGCAAGATTCAATGCGATAGTCAGTGAGCTAAAAGCCCTTGGGAGAGAAAATAGTATGGCTGACATGAATGCCAAAATTCTATCTAGAATGCCTAAGGAGGACTGGTTTGTCAAGACTACCAGTTTAAAGACTATGGATCCTTCCAAGATGACAACCAAGGAGTTGTTCGCTGAACTTCAAGCCCACGAATGGGATATTCAGATGGTGAACAAGAATGAAGCTGCCAGGACTCCAGCAGCAAACGATGATGTGGCATTCTTCGTAAAGAGAGATTTCCTAAAATGCCAGAAGAAGCCAACGCAGTTCGACAAAACTGCCTATAAGTCGTCTTCAGCAAAAGATACCTCCACTTCCTCAAGTCAGAAGAAAGAAACTAACCAGTCAGTTGCCAAACTGGAGGAACAGATATGGAACTTAGCCATACTTCTTGAGAAGGCCAAGGCCAAAGAAACTGGAGGTCAGCCTAGTGAACCAAGATTCACTCAGAGAGAACCGCGCACATGCTATGAGTGCAATTCTCCATATCATCTGAAGTATGAATGCCCTCTAATCTCTGCTGAGAAGAGAGACCGGTTGAGGAAAGTGTTCGAGAGAAGAGCATCTAGAGCTTTGGCCAAGGCAATGTTGTCCAGAACTAAAGTGCCAGATATCCCAGATCATGATGATAGCTACCACACTTCAGAGGATGAAGATGGTGAGGAGGTACTTCTAGCCTTCAAGGCAGCAATGGATGGAGATGTTACCGATGAGGAAGATAACGCCTCAAATCAAGAAATTGTGGTAACTACTCACCTACCCTTGTCCTTAGCAAATTCATACAAGGATGACAGCCCTGAATTGTATTGCTCCGATTCAGAGGACATTTCTCTTGAAAACATTATTATGAAGTTGCAAAATTTCATGAAATAAAAGATGTTTTAGTTAGAGAAAATGCCTCGCTGAAATCAGAGATTTCAGTTTTGACCGATGAAGTCAAAAGAACGAGGTCAATCGGTGAGGATTTGAAAAATCTTAAGGATGAACATTCCAAACTTCTTAAAGATTTTGAAAATATTTCAAAGGAATGTGACTCACTTAAGAATCCTGAGCAAATTAAATGTGTGTGTTCTTTCAAGAAAAGCTCAAGAAAATTAAAAGAGATTTTAAATGTTCAAAAACCACCATCTGATAAATTCGGACTCGGATATTTTGAGCATGATGGAGAAAATGATACATTGAGCAAACATTCATCTATTTCATGAACTGAGAAAATAGTTTTATGCTTTGTCAAGGCCAAACTCAGTTCGAATATTGGGTTGGAAAAGGGTGGAGTAAAATTCAAAGGTCTAGTTAATCAAAAGGAGAAGACCAAATGCTGGTAAAAAACTGACCCCAAACTAGTACCTCGACAAAAAGTCAACAAAGTTGGAAAACTGAATAGACAAACTATCGAGAGAAAACTGGACCACCCTCCGAAACTGGCATAGAGTAATGATCAATATGCAAGGACGCCAGTTCCACCAACCAGAACGACTAAGCAACCCATGAATGTTGTAAGGAAGTCAGTTTAACAACTGGATAGAAATCCAGGAAGTTATATCAAAACCCAGGTTTGTTATAAAAATTTTCCGAATAGGAGGAACATCTATTCGAGGCCTGAGTCAAAACAGTTCTATCTGTCAAAGACTAGGACGACTACTATCCCAAGAACTATCTCTCGAAACTCTCTCAAGAACAACAGTTTCAGAAAGAGTTCCCACACCACTACTCTCTCTAACATGCATTCCAATAGCACACAATACTTTAGGAGAAAGGTTAGTCAAAAGACAAGAACTGACTTAGTTTCACGAACTATTAAGGTGAAACAAATCTGGATTCTAAAAGGATGGATCCAGAATACTGATCCTGCATGACCCGAAAGGATGTGGGGACTTAAAGCATAATCCTTGTTTTGTAGGAACAGAGATCCCAGGCTGATAATAAAAGAAGAGCATGGATACTCGATAGCGGGTGTTCAGCACATATAACCGGAGAAAAGGAATTGCTCACCAATCTCAAGATGATCGAAGGATCATAAGTCACTTTTGGCAACAAATCCA
Source organism: Plectranthus barbatus (assembly GCA_026898455.1). Taxonomy (NCBI): domain Eukaryota; kingdom Viridiplantae; phylum Streptophyta; class Magnoliopsida; order Lamiales; family Lamiaceae; genus Plectranthus; species Plectranthus barbatus. The sequence goes on along the minus strand of JAPKLW010002944.1, from coordinate 34,210 downwards.
AAGGTCTTGTGATTGGGAGAGGATGCATGGAACGAAATTGAATTATCATAAAGAATGTGTCCTTAGTCAGCAATCTAAAGCACAACCTGTTGAGTATTAGCCAATTGAGTGAGAACGATTACACTTTCACTTTTGACGAATTGGGTTGCCACATTTTAGATAAGGAGACCAACAATACCAAGATCAGAGGGATCAGAAAAGGAGGTCTTTATGTAGTAGATTGGTTAAGTGGAGGAGAAGGAACCTGTCTCCTAGCTCACGGTTCAGCAGATGGCGTGAACTGGCTGTGGCACAAAAGATTGAGCCACCTGAATTTCAACTTAATCAGGCACCTGGCAAAGCACAACCTGGTTGAAGGTCTACCTCAGAAGAAGTTTCAGAAAGAAGGGGTGTGTAAAACTTGCCAGTTCGGAAAACAGACAAAGGCCTCATTCAAGAGTAGGCCAGTTACAACCAGCACGGACCGGATCTTGGAGCTGCTCCATATGGATTTGTTTGGTCCAGTCATCCCACCCACGATTGGAGGAAAGAGGTACACATTAGTAGTTGTTGATGACTACTCAAGATACATGTGGGTGAAGCTGCTAAAACTAATTGCACAAGTTCAAAATGATAAAGGAGTAACAGTCTAGAGGATAAGGTCCAATAATGGAACATAATTTTGCAATGGACCCCTTATGGATTTATGCGCTGAAATTGGGATTGGACACAAGAAGTCTACTCCAAGAACTCCTCAACAAAATGGCATTGCAGAGAGAAGAAACAGAACACTCAAAGAAGCTGTGTGGACCATGCTGGCCGAGATCGATTTAGGAAAGAGATTCTGGGAGAAGCCTTGATGACAACCTTCTACACTCAAAATTGAAGTGCTTTCAACACGCGGTTGCACAAGACTCCTTATGAAATTTATAACGGTTGTAAGCCTTCCGTAGCTCATCTTCGTGCTTTCGGTTCACCATGTTATATTCACAATAATGGGAAGTCAAAATTGGATACCTTTAGTCATAAGGTTGATGAAGGTGTGTTCCTAGGTTATGGACACCCTTTACACAAGGGATATAAGGTATTCAACAAGACTACCCAGCTTGTGGAAATAACATGTCATGTTGTTTTTGATGAAGCTATTTTAGTGCGCTGGACACTTCAAGAACTCGGCCTTGAAAATCATGAGATCAAGGATGTCAATAAGGAACACAAAACTGATCTTGATCAAAATCAAACAGTTCCTCTGACTAGATCTATGAGTGATTCTGAGACACCAGTTACCTTGACTGGACCCCAAATAGTCGAGAGGGCCGATGACGCTCAAATGGAAGAGAAGCCCCTTATAAACCATGAAATGCCTATGGAAATAGAGGAACATGTAGCCACAGAAGCCATTCCCAAGGAGAATGAGGAAGCAGTAGCTGCTGACACCACAGGTTCTGAACAGGAGTCAGTCCAAATCCCTGGAGATGAAGCATTCAATGAAAACCCCCCAGAAGTACTTCCCGAAGTTCCAAAAACTCTTCCAGAAGCGCCCAAAGCTGTGAAGAAGCCTAGCTGCTGGTTGAAAGATCATCCTATAGATGCAATCCTGGATGATATTGAGAATCCAGTTCGGATGAGACAAGGAAGTGCCTTGATGACTTGCTTCATAACTCAGAACGAGCCAGTGAAAATCGGAGAAGCACTTCAATCTTCTGATTGGATTAATGCGATGCTAGAGGAATTGGGAGAGTTTGCTCGCAACAATGTATGATATCTCGTAGATCGACCAACCGACCAATCGGTGATAGGCACTAAATGGGTATTTAGAACAAGAGAGATGAAACTGGCACCATCATAAGAAATAAAGCAAGATTGGTTGCCAAGGGATTTTCCCAATGTGAATGAGTTGATTTTGGCGAGACCTTCGTGTCAGTTGCAAGACTGGAAGCCATTCGCTTATTTTTGGCATATGCGGCATATCATGACTTCACAGTTTTACAGATGGATGTGAAAAGTGCCTTCCTCAATGGAGAATTGAAGGAAGAGGTCTATGTTGAATAGCCCCCAGGTTTCGAGCAAGGAAACTAAGTCTACAAGTTAAGAAAAGCCCTGTATGGATTAAGGCAGACACTTAGAGCATGGTTCGAAACTCTATCCCAGTTTTTGCTCAAGAATGGTTTCGAGAAAGGCAAGATCGACATGATGCTTTTCACGATTCGAGATGGAGAGGACATCCTGCTAGTCCAAATTTACGTAGATGATATTATTTTTGGAAGCAAGAACTCCAGCCTGTGTGAGAAGTTTGCCCAGTTAATGCAGAACAAATTTCAGATGAGTATGATGGGCAAAATGACATACTTCCTTGGATTGCAAGTTGACCAGTCGGCTGAAGGGATCTTCATCAGTCAGAAGAAGTATGCACAGGATCTTATCAATAAATTTTGTCCGGAGAAGACAAAGTCTCTAAGTATTCCTATGAGCACCAGTTCTCAGATCACACTCGATGAAGAAGGCGAGCCAGTTGATCCAACTGCCTATCGAGGAATCATTGGATCCCTATTATATCTAATAGCTAGCCGACCGGATATCTCTTATGCTGTGGGAGTCTGTGCGAGATTCGAGGCGAATCCAAAGAAATCCCACATGGAGGCAGCAAAGAGAATTCTAAGATATCTAAAGAAGACGGAGTCTTTGGGTATTTGGTATCCTAAGTCAAATGGAATCATGTTGAATGGATTATCGGATTCAGATTTTGGAGGCTGTCGAATTGATCGGAAGAACACAAGTGGAACGTGTCAGTTCTTAGGCCACAAACTAATTAGTTGGTTTAGCAAGAAACAACACTCAGTGGCTACGTCTACAACGAAGGCCGAATATGTAGTAGCCGCCAGTTGTTGTGCTCAAGTGCTTTGGATAAAACAGCAGCTTAAGGATTATGGAATAGAACTAGACGTGTACCAATTTATTGTGATAGCAACAGTGCGGTTTGCATTGCAAAGAATCCAGTTCTACACTCCAGAACAAAGCACATTGATATCCGTCATCACTTCATCCGAAATCATGTTGAAAAGTGGATATATCGGTCGAATATATAACGACGGAGGACCAGTTAGCAGATATCTTTACTAAGCCACTACATGAGGCTCGATTCAAAGAGCTATGCATCAAACTAGGACTTCTAGAGTTTGATGAAATCTCAAAAGAAAGAGACAAAAACTGATCCGATGCATAACAGTATGGCTTATTAGTAATGTCAAGTGCATTATTTTTGAGACAATTTACTCAACGTTGAAGATAAAGCAAAAGAGTTCATTCATTAAGATGAAAATGAGAGGACAAGTCACCCTTACATCTAGTCAAAAGCTACAAAAATTTTTTTTACAAATTCAGAAAAGATTGCTTGGCAATCAGGGGATGAGCGCCCAGTTGATCGGACGAGAGGGGTAGTAATCAGATCCAACCAGATTTGAAGGACCATCTTTGAGATAAGGAATCCTCCTCTCAAGAGAGCTCAGTTGCATCCCATAAGGAATAGGGATAGCCGGTAGATTCTCGAATGTGTATCTCACTCGATCGAAGACGAAGGAAGCCCAATCAACGTCCGCTTCATAACAAAGGCCATCATCGCCTTCCACTCTGGCGTGGAGAAGTCCGTAACCTGTGGAGAGTTCCCAACAAAAATTTGATTGATGATATCATAAATCAGGCGATATCGAGACATCAAGTACCTCGAAGAAGCTGTTGGATGAAGACAGTGGTGGTATCCCTCCAGTTCTGCAAAGCATACCACTCCGGCGCTATCTCGTCCTTCAGATAGTCCATCATGGGCGTTCCACCATGTGGCAGTCCGAAACTGGGGGAGAAGGACTCCGAAGACCAGCAGATCTCATGACCATGAAGGCTGGAGTGAATCTCATGGCCTTTCGCCACATAACTCTCCTTGGCAATAACCTACAACATATCTTCATGAAAGGAAGAAGGCTTTCGAGTTACAAAGGACTCAAGGTTATTCAATCACAGATCTCTCATCACAAAATTATAAAGAAAAGGATTCTCCCAGTGCTGCACCACCAACTCAGTTGGGTTCAGGATCTTACCCCGCATTATCTCAATATAAGCTAGGATATCCATTTTTGTAAGAGAGAAGCTATTTCTAGGATGTTAAGAAAAAATGAGTTATGTGCATTTCCTTGTTTGCAAGAAGAAGGAATTTATAGATAACATTTCTGCCATGATCCAGTGCATGCGACGATTCATAAATGCCGACACGACGCTCCACAAATAGGTTCAAGATTTGAGACGTCAATATTGAATGCTTGATAATTGCATGAATCAATTGCTCATGGACACGTGGACAAGCAGACTGAAGACTAAAGAGTACAGAGATCAATGAAAGGTCAAGGTTCAGCAGTACGGCCCCTCAGAACCCTGCATAAGGGTGTGCGAAACTAAGCTATACCAAAACTGTCCTAGTAGTTGTAAGGAATCACCAATTTTTCTTTGTGATAGTTGGAAACTGTCCCAAAAGTTTTCTAAGATGGTTTCAGAAGGAAAACTGTCCCTATTCTCAAGAGCGGGATTTGAATTTTTGAGAAGCAGTCGGCTGGAAGAAACAATTAATGAAGAGCAGTGTCATGGCGTATTAGGTGGAGACATGTCATCACGCTCACGCGCTACTCACACGCCACAACAGAATGGGAACAGACGTCCTTATGTCAGCCTTCATCCCAGTCGAAGATCACAAAAAGTGGAAGATCATCTCAGCCGTGGATCTTACAGGGTCAAAACCTCAATTAAACCCTTTGCGATCACTCATCATTCTCATTTGAATTCTGCAACTTTCTTTTCTTAAATTCGAAGTGCCCTCAATCTTGAATTTCTATACCACCCACATTATTCGTGATATTATGGGCAAGAGGAAAAATTCATCCGGCAAAGGTCAGAGTGCATCAGGAAATTTAGAGAAAAGCGCTACACTAAGGTAATCCCTCATAAGGAATTAAAGCGCCAATCAAAAGATGAAGTCGACGCCGTCGACCTCTCCAAGAAGGATATCCGAGTAAGTCAAGTCTTTAAGGAGAAGACCCTAAATCTGAAGGAAATCGATTATCTATGTTCCGACGAGGAGTTTTATAACAAGCTGTACAAAGGGAAGCTGATACAATTTCTGGGTTTACACCCTCACAAGTTCAAGCCTCACCGCATCGCTGAATTTTTCGAGAATGTTATTGTTGACAAGAAAGGAAAATTCTTCAAAACCAAGGTCAACAAGGTTCCGATGCTTATCAATACCGATACTATTGCAAAATTTTTCCATCTACCTAACACTGGTGAACACATCGCCAGTTACATAAAGAATGATGACGGGGCAAGGCAAAGGCAATGGAATGCCTGGAAGAAGCCAGAGCACAAAGGCAAATTCAAGACAGCGACAAAGGTTTCCGAGTTGAAGCCGTTTTACAAGACTCTAAGTGAGATAGCGATGGATATCAACAAGAGGATGGTGTTGATCCAGAAGTTGATGTTGTTGATGAGTCCAGCTCACAGCCTGCTAAAGGGAAAGAAATACAGGAATAAGCTGCTTCGACAAAGACGAAGAAGAGATAGAGAGGGAGGTTTGTACTTATGAGTATCTTGGAGGAAGGAAGGAAAAGGAGTAAGAAGGGCAAGCAGGCTGAAAATCTTGAAGGAAATCCAGATGATGGGACAGTGCCTATTGTAGATCTTCAAAGCCCAACTCATTCAGCAAGGGATTCTCCTCCACGACAACCTTTCACTCCTTCAACATCTTCTGGAAGCTCAACTAACAAGGCTCACCAACCCATGCCTGAAACACACATGCAGATTACCCAGATGGTCTTGGAGACAGGGGGAACAGTTTCAGAACGTCCAACCCAGGGAACTATCAACCAGGATCTGCAGATGACAGTTGTTGCTACTCAAGATCTACCTCCTCAGAAAACTGATGTCGTGCAAAAAGAGCCAGTCCAGAAAACTACTAATGCTCTAGTTAAACGAACTGTCAAGCAACAGTCATTGCAAGAAACCATTGCTAAGAAATTGCGTCTTTCAGAAACTGCAGCACAAGCAGTTAACGAAACATATCTCGAGTGTATTCTCCGTAGGATTGATGAGAATCGTGCTACTCTTGTGTGGATACAAGATCTTCAAATCTGGCTCAATACAAAGACAGATGAGATCCAACTGGATCGTTTAGAGCTTGAAGATGAAAGGGCAAAAGAGATGGAGAAACTACGGAGGGAAGAAGAAGAGAGGATCAGGAAAGAAGAAGAGGCCGCTCTATCTCAAGCCATCCGACTTTGTCATACCATAACCCTTGCTATCACTGCTGCTCGAGCACTAGAGATTATGTGTGTGCGAGCATTGGCCAAATACTTTCTACAAATCCAGTTCATACGTTGTTGCCAACATGTACAGACATACTCTGAAAGAAAAAACCCTTCTAGCAATAAAAGACGAGGCACAAATGAAGAAACTGGAGGAAGAAGCTGAACGAAAAGGCTAAAAGCAGAGGATGAAAAGAAAAGGCTAGAGACCGAGGAAGCTGCTGAAAAGCGGAGGAAGGATGACGAGAAAGCAGCTGCTGAGCTCAAAAGACTAGAAGAAGAACAAACAACTGCTGAACTAAAGAGGGAAGAAGCAGAAGAAGCAGCAGCAGCCGAGCTGAAAAGAAAACAAGAAGAAGAAGCTGCTGCAACTGCTGAAATAAACAGAAAAGAAGAGAAAATCGCTACTGAAAGAGCAAGAAAAGAAGAAGAGGAAGCCACCACATTTACTAACCTACAGCTGGAGATGTACACTGCAACATCTCAGAGCCACACCAAGGAAAACTCAAAAGCTCTTGTTGTTTCTCAGGACACACAGTCCCCTGATCCCATCTCTGTAGCCACACCTGCTCAAGCCATTGATGTTGTGAGACAGGAACTGAATCAGCATTTCCAATCTTCCATGCTCTCAATTTTTTATTTTGTCTAAAAGGGGGAAGAAAGGAGAGATGAAGCCATGAAGCTGCAATTGAAAATGATGGAGAGGCGAGAAGAGGAGCAGAGAAGACGAGAAGAGGAGCAAAGATTGCGGGATAAGCAGATAAGAATGTAATTGGAAGCAATAAAGGCTACCAAGAACAAGAGTTAAACTCTTCATGGAAGTGACCGCAACTCTTAAGGCGCAAGCTGGACCCTCCACCTCTGCCGCAACTTATTCAAAGCCAAAGGACGCGGATCCCTCAAATCAAGAAAAGGAAAAGGACAAGGATCAGGACAAGCAAGAGGAGTAGTTCCATAAATCTGAACTTTTTTTTATGTATTCTTTCATTACCGCAGTTGTAAAACTTTTCATGTACTTGTAATCGAACACATATAGTGAAAAGTGAAGAACTGTTGGTTTGAGGACAACTACTCATTGTCTCTTACCTTGATTCTTGACTGGCTGAATTCACACATTCTAGTGTGATCAGCAATCCTTTTCTCTTATCACACTAATTTAATTTATATTAATCGAGAAAATTATCTCCCATTCAGTGGGAAGATCAGTTCGAGTAAGTCAAGTGTAGAAGAAGTACAGTTCTGAGTAGTGTTAGATTGACAAACCTTGTAAACTCAGATCAACTGCATCTTCTTGCCGACTTAGATAGACATAGAGGTATGGTTTTGACAACATCAAAAGGCGAAGAAAAACTGTGCAGACGGTTCCTAACTGTCAAGGACGAAGCAAATGAAAACTGAGTACAAAGTTTTCACGAAACTGCTCACGACGAAAACAACACGTGAAAAATAAGGATACAAGCAGTCATGAAGAAGCATTGAAGATTCAAATGATGAGGAACAAAGGCATCCTCAGTTGATTGTAGTACAACGTTTTTGGAGTCTGACACAAAAGACAAAATTGTCTCTGCAAAGTCATGTCACCTTGCAGAAAAAGTGGAAAAAGCAGAACAGTAGGTCTGCTACAGCATAGGAGAACGAGCGTTGATTGGTTGTTAACCATCCTGTCTCTACTGGATATTTTCTAGAAGATTCATCTATAAATAGAAGAAGGATCAGAGACAAACATATACGATCGAGCACTTAAAAACCTTGTCGTTACTCTGTCAGTTTGATAGCTCAAAGTTCTCTATAATCTTTCAGGATATTCGTGGTTCACTTCGTGAACATGAGGCCTTCGAGCTTTCCAGATCTTACGAGATCTTTCATGTGGTTGTTCACACATGAGGTTTTAGTCACTCAGACTAGATCTACACTCTTGGTGTTCTTACTTTCTAAGGAAGAACACATCAGTCTGACTCTCTAAGGAGATGAAGGTTATTTCGGGCATCTTCCAACCATTCTACGTTCTGGGAAGAACTCAACCATCCAACCCACCGGAGAAGGAAAAGGGAGGTCTGTCCTAAGTCCATCTCCGACGATCGCCAATTCCGAGGAGACTTTGAGGAGTTGTCTGGCTTCGAGAAACTGAAGAAGGAGTGAAGAACATCTACCTAGGCGAGTGATTCAGTTCATTATGGACGGTGGCTTTCGTAGTGTTTGACTATAGATCGTAAGGAGTGTACACTTCATAACCTTAGTGATTTCCGGATTAATTTCCGAAGAGTGGACGTAGGACTTAAGGCTCCGAACCATTATAATATCCTGTCTTATTTACTGCGTTACTTATTCTCAGCATCATACAGTTTTTGATTGTGTTTTGAAACCTTCAACACTTCTCCAAAGTGTTGAAGCGTATAACTGTTGATATAGTTTAACTGTAGAAACTTGATAAAACTGTTGACTAATTTAAACGGTCTTTATAAACTGTTGGATAAAACTGAACTGTCATTCGTCTAACTGAACTGCTAATTTACATTCGAGAGTACACATAGAACTGATATATACTTCCGCTGCACATTGAAACTAACTCTGATTCGGGACCAACAAATCATCATGATGTTCTCACAAGTGCGATTTAATTTCAATCACAACATTCCATATCTTTCCAAAATTAAATCAATATATGATCAAACATATTCAAGAACACAAGCTCCAAATTAAGAATTCTCTCAAGTGCCTAGAAGCTGTGTCAATTTTTTTGTGTCTCTGAACACGAGACTCTTAGCCTAATTCTAATAGTTTATCTTCCAGGGTTAACTCTATCTCCAGAGTTAAATTCGAGACCGGTTTGTAAACTCTTTTGAGAAACCGACAGTCACAAACAACATCTACTATGTTTTGTGAAGAACTCAAACTCACACCCCATCCAGCAAGTGGGCCTAGCGATGCATTTATGGTAAAGCCGACCGACCTGAAGAGAGCAGATACGTCGACATGGACTAGCTGGGTGCTCATACAACCGGAGGACATAGGAGCTTTCTGCAACTACGATAGACCAGTTACATCCCTTTGTAATCTTGCTCTAGTATTTTCTGATCCTTTCGATGATCGAAGAGTAGACATATGATCATTTGGCATACGAACCACTATAAAATATCTAGTCTTATTTACTGTTTTCCGCAATTAAAGTTTGCTCACTCAATTGAAACCCAACAACTCATAAGTTTTTGGTATATATCTTGAGTGTTGTTAAGTAATCTTACGAGCTAAAATATTTTCTGCGTACTAACTGACTTGAGAAATAGTCAGTTGGACCACCACACGCTTTCAAGACTTCCACTATGTTTTACCTTGACGCTTTGGGACCATCAATACTCCATGGCAAACAACATGGATTGACGGGAGTGATAGGGAGTTTAGGTTGCATGCATTAGAAATGGAAATATTGTCCTTCAGACAATATGTCGGTCGTAATGAAAGATCAATAATTATTCTTAAAGAAATAGCGGATTGTGATATTTTGATATGACATGTTTATTCTGGTTTGCTCGGTACCAACAATAATATCAATTTGGAGTGAACACATCTATTTTCTAATCTCACTCAAGGTATTGCTCCTCCAACTCATTGTGTAACTTAAGAAAAACAGTAAAATATGTTGTGGCGGAGGCAGTGTAGGCGCACATAGGGGTTGGATCCCCCAAAAACATTTTTAAAAAATAACATACATTTAAAAAATATATATGCATATATATATATATATATATATATATATATATATATATATATATATAGGGAGCGAATCCAGTGAGAAAACTCTTAACGTGAGAAAGTGAGAAAGATGCTTGATTGCATTCACGGCATTGCTTGATTGTATTCAGGTCGTTGCTTGATTGCAATGTTGCTTGATTATTCTGTTGTTTGATTCAATATAAACCATTGATTTTTTTAGATCTGATGGACATGATTCATTCTTTTTTCTCACATGGGGATTTTTTTTACTTGATCCCTCCTCTATATATATAGGGATGCGATCCAGTGAGAACTACTCTTACCATGAGAAATAAGAATCAACCCTCGCCATTGATTTTGATGAATGAACGCTCAGGATTTTATTAAAATTTTCGGGCATTTTATCTCAAAAAACCTGCATTATAGGGTATTTTTCTCATTTTGTACTTTTTTAAGATTCTGTTTGCATATTATATCTCGACATGCATTATATATCTAACAAACATGCATTATATGCATAAGAAACAAGCATTATATACCTAAGAAACATGCAAACAAACATCTTCCTGCATTATAATATGATATTACTCTTATTTTAGAACAATATTACTATCATTATACGACATTACTTCTTCTATTATATATATTATTACTTTTATTTTTGAGAAAAAATTATATTACCTTCATTATAATGCATATGTTATTACAATATAATAACAAGTGCAAATATAATGATGAATGATGATTTCGCTGAAATAAACATGTTGCATTTTATCTATCATATTCTGCATTATATACAATAACTTCATGCATTATATTGTGCAACTGCATTCATTATATAAGAATTCGTGTAATATTACAAGAATTATGCATATTATACATGATATTACTTTTATTTTAGAGGAAATTATATTACTTTCATTATAATGCATATGTTATTACTATATAATACATAACAAGTGCAAATATAATGATGAATTATGATTTCGCTGAAAAAATATGTTGCATTTTATCTATTATATTTTGCATTATATACTATAATTTCAAGCATTATATTGTGATATTGTATTCATTATATAACTTCATGCATTATATTGACCTCGACATGCATTATATACCTAGCAAACATTCATTATATACCTAACAAACATGCATTATATAATATAGTAAAATACATTTATATAATATAACAAAAAATACATAATTAAAAATATGTAAAATATGATCAACTTTTATAACAACTATGATATTATCTACAGTATGCAAAGATAATGAATTTTTTTTTTTTTGATCTTGCAGGAAAAAAGTTATTGCATTTTATCTATCATATTCTGCATTATATAGTATAACTTCATGCATTATGTTGTGCAACTCCATTCATTATATAAGAATTCGTGTACTGTTATGAGAATTATGCATTTAATCACTAATTTTTATTTTTTGCGATGATTTTTAAATCGAAACATATGCAATAGGGATTTCATTTGAAAGATAATTAAATTACCTTTAATTTGATATATGATACATTAAAAAAGAATCTAAATCTAAGGAGATATGATCATTTAAAGATTTAGGATGATTTTAGAGGAGAGAGAAGAAATATTACAAAATTACCCTTTAATGCATATTTCACTACACTATAATGCAGACGTGATTGATTTAGCCTTGAGCGTTGGATCACCAATTGGATGGTCGAGATTAGTTCTTATTTTCACATAGTAAGGAGAGTTCTTATATGATCACTCCCATATATATATATATATATATATATATATATATAGTTTCAATCCCAAAAATATAATCGAGCCTCCACGATACTAAATTTCTATATCTGCCCCCGACAATATAGGTTATTATTTAGCTAATAGTATATATTTTAAATGGTTTACCCTTGTGCAAACATTTCGAACCACGTGGTTTGAAAAAATATATACTTTCAATGAGATAAGAAGCATGGAGAAAAACGTAGAACTGGCATTCGGATATATACAATCATGATTTGCTACTATAGCAGGATGACTGATGAAGATGTGCTCCTTGAAATGATAGTCGAGGATTGGTGCGACTTTCTTGCACTGATAGAACTTGTGAGATAGATGTCACTGCCACATTTGAAATGGTGATGGATAAATATGCACAATTCCAAGATTTCTCTGCATTGAAGAATAAGAAATGGCCAGTTGAGTAATGACCGGGTAATCTGGCCATTTATTTAATTTCAAAAGAAAAAAAAAATTCTTCCTCAATTCAAACTTAAAAGTGCGGCCTTTAAAATTTAGTGATGTTTGTAGATGGCCAATTTTGTAATAAATAAATTAAACTTTCAATCAGCTTTTTGAATTTGTATTGCAAAATATAGGATTTTGAAGAGCTTTTATGCATCATAAAAATGTGAAATCAGCCGTCTTGAGGTAAATTGGTGCTGCTTATTCGGTCATGAACCAGATATATTTGAAAAATGATATTTAAGAACTTAAGTAGCCCTGACCAACATTTTCTCATCAAAAATTGAAAACTACTACTTCCTAATTCTGAAAACTAATCTACATACTTTCATCATGAGATGGTGAAGACTATGTTGCAAATGGAAAGAGGTAGCCTCAATTGCATCTATGATATTTTAAAATTATTAATAGAATCAAAGTGCATCATTATTTATTTATTATTGGGATAAGGGTCGGATTAACGCCTTGACTATTCTGATGGAAACACACTAGACCCTCTATGACTATTTGGATCATTTTGACCCCTCAACTATTACAAATGAATCATTTAAACCCTTTAGGCTTAATAATTCATGTTATACCCTTATTTAAAGAGTAGGATGTATAGTTTTCAATCTTAAAAATTAAAATAACAAATGTTTAAAAATAAAATATGAAATCAAAATAAATATAGTTTTCTTTTAAAATAAATCTGAAAATGGAAAGACTAATATAAAAGTCGTAAAAAACATTAAAATCTAAAAACAGAATATAAAAACTTAAAAATAATGAAGAAAAAATGGTCAAAAAATATGAGTGCAATTTAATCACTTCTAAATTTTAAAATTTAAGTATAACCTCACTTAAAGATTATTTTATATAATTTTCTCTCAATATAAAAATAATAATAAATATATGTAAATAAAACTTTGACTCAAAGTGAATACAAAAAAATATGAAAAAATAAAATTACAATAAAAATTGTCATTTACAACAACAATAAAGTTGAGATACTTCAATGTATAAAAATTCGAATAACAAAATTAAAATATAAATAAACTTCACTTTAGTAATAAATCTGAAAATATAAAATCTATTAATTAAAAATGACATTGAAATATTTAATCTTTATGATTAAATAAAATGAACTATGTAATAAATGGAAAAAAATATAGTCCTAAATAAACGGATAAGTCTATAAAGATTTATTAGTTGAATCAAGCATTATAGTCAGTCATTTTTTTTTTTAACGATTTCTTTACATTAATTTTAGATTTTTATTTAATTTTAATTTTTTATATTATTTTCAGATTTTAATGTTTTTACAAATCTTTTCATTAATTTCAGATTTTTTTATATGAATTATTTTATTTTCAGATTTATTTTAAAAGAAAATCATATTTATTTTGATTTCATATTTTATTTTCAAATATTTATTATTTTAATTTTTTAGATTGAAAAATTATAAATCCTACTCTTTAAATGAGGGTATAATTAGAATTATAAAATCTAAAGTGTTTAAATGAACCATTTTCGATCAACAAATATCTTAAAATCAACTATAATAAAAAAATCAGCAAAAATGATGCAGTGTCCTGTACTTTTTAAATATCAATAATGCATTATGATGTGAAAACGATTTGTTGGTTAAAAGTCTAAATTTTGTTTCTAGTGTGGAAAAAAGTATGGAATGACCAATTCCTAGAAATAAAGTTGTGATTTAGAAAAGCTAAAATTGTTGTCTTCTTTCAAGTTAATGTAAAAATGACTACACAACGTGTTCTTCACTTTCTCCATTTCTATATTTTTAAGTGTTTTTATATAATAGCGTTAATATAAATTTTGAAAGAATTTAGTGTTTGAGTTTACTAATAACACCGTATGTTGGAATGTACAATACTATGGAATTTAATATGCCCAAACTTGCAATAACAGAATAATGTTGAACAAAATAATAGACTAGATAAAGTTTGACAGCATTCAAAGTTTAACATGCAGCGAAAAAGTGGAACAAACACAGAATAATTTTGCATAAGTTTAGAGTTTTATTTCCAAACTCTCTAGTGCCTTACGGTAAGAAAGATTTCACTATGATAACAATATTTGCAAGGCAAAACCGAAAACAATTAATATCCAAATTCCTTTTTGATTCACTCCCTTTAAGAAACTTTAACTTACATAGAAGTTGAGACAATAACTGTGAAAAACCAAAGTTACGAACCCACACAATTCAACCTCTAAACTCCTCTATCGTTGGATTCACTCTTAAAAGATAGATTTCATCTTGAACATGAATGCTTTGTGTACGGTCGAAAGCTCGAGGAAGGATGGATCGATTATGTGTATGATATGGATGTGTAGTTAGTACGTACCGCTTAATTGTTCCACCTCAATCTGCAATGCAGATCACTTTTTATAGGCTCAAATCATTGTATCTTTAGTATCCATGTTGGTCCTTAATATCAGAGTCATCGTGCTTAGACATAAGCACGAAATGCAGCGGAATAATTAATCGTCGCTTACACTTATGTTTTTCTTTAAGATTAGTTAAACTCAGAGATAGATTAAAGTTTCTTCACAGTTATACACTAGCAATATGATTGCTAAGTTCAAAGTCGTTTGAGCAATGAAACAGTAAAAGAACACAATGTTTATAGTGGTTCGATCCAAATGGATCTACGTCCACTCCTTAGCCGAAACGCTAAGAATTCACTAAGTAAGTATACAGATTACAAGGATTTGCCTTTTCCGTTAAGTAGGCAGTGAGCTTTCGGCCTGGCTACTTGACAGCTATCCTCCGATAATCTGAACTCCTCAGGTGTAGGTTCGGCTGAGTCAAGGGCACACCTTCGAAACACTTGCCTTTCCTACTTTGGAAGTTTTATAGTCACTTCCTGACTTTTCTTCGAATGCGGCTAAACAGCCCATCTTAGTCTAGACCTTTTCAGGTGTTCGACTGTTGGATTCTTTCTGAAAAGAAAGGTATCCCAATGATTGAAGAATCTTGAGTGCAATCAAAAATCTCTTTAATGGAGTGTCAGTAAATCAATGAACGACACTTTTAATTGTTGAGAGCTTTGAATACTCTTTATCACGGGCTCTCAACTGACTACTTTTCACTTTGTTCGCTTTGTCAAAGGAATCTCACACTTAAGATGTTTGCGAATGTCGGTTGTGATTGAAGCAATAGTCAATTCTCCCTTTTGGACCTGCCTTTTATAGATGGAGATTCAAATCTTGAATCTCCATATCTGTTAGACACAACGGCTCCTTTGTCCGAAAGTGATTTGACCTGATCAGTCGCTTTTGGTGTTGATCTGTACTTTCCGAACTACTTCGGGAAGGCCTCGTCCTTTGTGTGTACTTTTGTCAGAACGGGAGTAAGACTTCAGTCTTCAGACAGTCTTGCTTTGGTAGGATCTTTTAGCACAATCTGCTAGATGAATATCCTTGGTGATATGCTAGATGTGTAGTCTGCTGTTGCAACTTCCGTTGAATTTTGGTTCCTTTTGACTTCCATCTGCTAGCGTCTTTAGCAGTTTCCTGACTGTTAGCAAATGCTAATTCCTTAGCATTCTGCTATCGCCTGACTTCTAGCGAACGACATTCTCCGATGTCTGCTAGGAAACCTTCTAGCAAACTAGTCTATTACAACTCAATATATGACCTATACAGGACATTACAAGATATGCTAGACTATCTAGAATTCAGCAAATGATTGACCAAATGCTAAGGTTTGATTCAACAAAACCTTTTTACAAAGAAATCCTAAGGGAGATTTAGGAATAATTTCCTAACAATTTCCCCCTTTTGGGTGCGATCAAAGCTTACTATCATTTGCTGAAGCTAAGAGGAAGAATGTCTGTGTTTACAAAACTATGCTAACCTAGTAATCTAACACAGAGTTTATCCATCTTAGTTCTAGCAGATTAAAATAACATTCCCCCTCAACAAATGTTGGGAAATATTTCTCGATTAATCACATAAGTAAATATTGTGCTATAATGTTTTAGCACCCAGAAATTAACATGCATTTGAATACACAAATAGTGTATTTCAACTAAGGCACACAGTGAAAATAAGAGATTGACAATGAGAGGTTGTCTCAGTCTGATCAATTTTCATTCATATGATAAATTCATTACAGATATAATGAAAATGATAGACAGAGACAGGCCAAAATACCAGAACGGGATGCAGTCAGGACTCTGGGGCAGGCTTCTTTAGCTTCTCCAATTCGTCGAATTTGCATGATGCCATCTGCACAAATGAGTCCAAGAACTCCTTAGCAGCTGCACGTTCAGCGGCTTCTAACTCAAGATCCTTAGCTAATCTCTCATTTTCTTCTTCGAGCATCTTGATTTTCAGCTCTGTTTCCTTCGATTTTAGCTCCTCAAGGGCTTTCCTCTTCTCTTCTTTCGCAGCAGCTCTAGCTTCTTTTGTTTTCTTCCTCTCAGCAGCCTCAGCAATTCTCCTTGCTTCCCCCTCTTTGATTGCATCCAAAAATCTGGAGGAGAAGGAATTAACTTTATTCTCTACCTGCTGCTTATGCTCTGCTACGTCTGCCTTGACTTCCTGCACAGTAGCCTTGACAGAGGAAACATCGGACTCGACTGAATTCACCCTGGCCGTTACGGTATCAACATTGGATTTGACTA
Organism: Plectranthus barbatus; assembly: GCA_026898455.1. Taxonomy (NCBI): domain Eukaryota; kingdom Viridiplantae; phylum Streptophyta; class Magnoliopsida; order Lamiales; family Lamiaceae; genus Plectranthus; species Plectranthus barbatus. Next base: position 17,320 of record JAPKLW010002944.1, on the reverse strand, counting down.
CCGCAATCTCTCTTCGTATGTCCATGGCTTCTATCACCATTCTCTCAGATATGGTGGATACAGCACTTTGAACGGCCATTTGAACTTCTTCGTTCAGATATGTTGGAAATCGGAGAGAGCTGACCGGAGTGCCAAAGAAGGACGATGTGGTGGGAACGATGATTGCTTGACTCTTGGAAGTGGAGATTTCTTCCATGACTACGTCTGTGCATGTTGTTTCAGCAGTATTAGCTCTATTGGCAGTAGCTATCAGATATATTCCATCATCGATCTCCTTTAAATACTCTGCTTCAGCAGCGACAATGGCAGCTTCCTCTAGCTTCCATGCTTCTTCTAGAGAATTTGCTAGCAGATAAGCTCGCAAATCCACCACTCTGTCCCGGTATGCTACAATCCCAAGCCGTTGAGCGTTGCGCTCTTCTGCCTCACGAATCGCTGCTAGCCTAGCTTGTAACTTTGTTTCTTCGAACTTCACAAGGTCAGCTTGGCGTTTCTTGTATTCAGCAGCTACTCGGGCTTCACGCTTAGATAGTTGAATGTGCGTGTCAGACAACCCATCCGGAGCAAATGTAGACTTCGGCAAGGAATGTGAAGAAGATGTCATCCGATGAGCTTTAATGGCCTGGATCCTGGCTATAACAGCCTTATCAATATACTGTTTGGAACAGGGGGATTGATCCATCCAATTATTTGCCCATTGCTCCTCGCGTCTCCAGAAGCTTAGACCTTTCCATGCCATATTCTCGTTCTTCTAAGCAAAGCTCTCTCGAAATATAATCATATTTCTTCCATCTCTTGAGCTCTTGTTTTAGTCTATCTCCTTCAACTCCTTCCAGCTCTCCAGCGAATACTTCCTTGATTTCCTTTTCTACCATCAAATCCACAAACTCCTCAATTTCTCGTCCAAAAGTTTCAAAGTTATAATTTGTCTGATCTTCTGATGATGTCTCAGTACACCACTGAGAAAATCTTCCCAACTGGAATGTAGGACCAGGAGGTCCGTTGAATGGTATACGAAGTTGATTGTTGTCTGTTGTGGAGATCTTCCTCAATTCTTTTGCATCATAGATATTTTTGACTTCTTCATCAGAATCGGATTCAGAGATGCAGGTAGGAGAGAAACTCTCACGGTTACCTATTTCAGCATCGGAAGGAACTTCTGCGTGAGGACCTTCATCAGGATTTGCTTCCTCATTCCTAGCAGACGATTCCTCGATAGCAATCTGTGGAGAGCAGACTTCGTGCTCAGCAAGTGAGTGCTCAGCAAATTAGTGCTCCTCCGTGTGTCCAATCTGCTCAGCAGATTCATCTCCAGCACCATCTCCTTCCTTGTCATCTGATTCTTTCTCGACTCTAGAAGGACCTGCGTCCGGATTCCCCAGAAGCCGTCTGGATAATTCTTGGATAAAATGTTCCTCATCGAAACTACTTTCTAAGTCTACAATCGATTCCACCTGATGAAATCTACCGGCCTGAAGTGCTTCAACAAGCTCTTCGTCTGTCATAGCATCTTGCTCAGATATGATTGCTCCTTCTTTGTCAACGGAGGGAATTGAAACAGTGATCCTTCCATCTTCGATACCTTTCCCTTTCTTGGCGGCATTTCCTTCCATAAATGCCCCTTCTAGTAGTTGAGCGGCTTTCTTCTGAGCTTTATGTTCTTCAGCAGCTGTCTTGACTCATTCAAATTCTTCGTCTCTCCCTTCGAACGTCATCTCAGCGATAAATTTCTGGTATTGCCTCTTTTCTTGCTCTTTTCTTCGAGCATCACGCTTTCTCTTTGTTGCTCTTACTCCCTGAATCCACTCTTCCAGGATTCTGGATGACAAAGGGATGTGATCTGGATTGGCTTCAGCAGCTCCTTCTGCTGTGACTTCAGTAACTTTCTTCTTTGCTACGGCTTCAGCAGCCTTCTTCCCTGCGTCTGCTTTCTCTAATTCTTCCTGCTCTGAAGTTAGAATTAGCTTTCTCCTTGTCTTCTTCTTTGCTTTCTTTGCAGGAGAGGTGATGTTAGATCTCTTCTTCATTGGAAATTCCAGAGCCATAGCCCCAAGAACAAGTGGAGATTGTTCGGCTTCCTTTGCAGTCATGATCTCATTGATTTGGTCTGCTGGTAAGTTGCCCAATTTCTCAATCTCCTCAAGATTCTTGAAGCAATGCTCTGTCTCAGCATTCGTCTGAAGTAGAGCAACCTCTTCAGCAGACATTGGAATAGCCGGCTGTAATATTTGAACTGCCGTAGTGGCTGCATCTTGTTCTTCAGGGATGTGGGTTTGTTCTTGTCCACATTAGATTTCACTGTCAACTTACGAGGATTTTTGGTATTTACAGGTTTGGGCTCTTTCCTCGTCGCCGGAATGTAGTCTGTAGGAAGTAGACTTACACCACGATCCACTCTTGTATTGGTGAACAGCATTTCCAAATACTTGCTGATCTTTAGCCCAAAATTCACGTTCGAAGAGAACATTCCATCTACTGCCATATGGTCATTCTTCCGAGCATGTTCAGCCCATCGCTCAAAGGAGAATTATGCCCAATTACCTTTAACATTGTCGTTCAATGCCATCATAACGGCATACTTCTTGGCAGAGAGTTCCGAGTAGGAACCGGCGTCACATTGGAGCATCTTGATTACTGTAGGGGGTGGAAAAATGAAGGTGGGTGGTTGGAATAGGTTATTTGGGTTTTCTGTAGCAGATGATTCAGGGTAAGCGGTATCGCTAGATTCTTGATATTGGGTATTTGGAGAGTTGGGATTGGTTGCCATGGTTGGAAATTTTGAGTGTGAGTAAGGAATTTTTGAGAGGGTTTGAAGAAAGAATGTGAGAAGTTTCAGAGGGTTAGGGAATTGAATTGCGTCTTGCGGAGAGATGAAAGCGTTCGGAAGATGAATTGAAATCAACGTAGAGATTGCTCCCTTTAGATTCAATCGACGGTTGGGGTTAAAAGGTCAAGTCGTGCAAGTACGCACGTTCTCCAGAACTTGAGTGCCGATGATGTGGCACGATCTGATTTGTCGCCGCCGTCTGCACGCATTAAATGCACCTCTTTATAGGTTCAAAAATCTCCCGCATCTGAGTGAGAAAATTCAGCAGCCAGAAATCTTAGCATTAAGTGAGCGATCTCATCAGCGAGAACTCCTGACGTCGCATAATGATTATAAACAGTCAAGAAATCCCACGTATTGCCAATGCTCTCTATATCTCCGATATATAAAATCTATCACTCTCCATCTCTGGTTCATGCTTGAACGTAATTATCTTCTATTTGGCCTTTACTTTATGAGATTACTGTTCTCTCCGAGCGGTTGTTCGTATTCCGAGGAAAATAGTAGACCAAAGTGATTCTATAAATAGTATGTCCTGAGATACTTTTTGATACACCTTCTGACTTACTTTGCTTTCCCTTCTCATTTCTTCAAGCAACCAAAAAAAACTTTTCTCCAGAAATCATGGCACAGGCCTATGCTCTCTTTGAACCAAGGAACAGAATCCTTTGTGAGTCCGGACATTATGCGGAGTATGAGGCCGACTACCAGGTGGCGGAGACGACAATGACTAGTCTCCAAGCCAATGGGCTTGGAAAGTTTGTGTGCATCACACCACACACTTTCTAGAGAGAGCATCTTCAACACTTCGTTCGGTCGAGTGATGCCAAGGGAGACTCCATATTTGGTCTCTTCGGGAATCAACTTGTGAGGTGGACTCCCGACACCTTTGCTGCCGATTTCGGCCTGCCACGGGGTCCGATATCTGTGATGCACTATCGCAGTGATGAAATAGCTCCAGAATGGACTTCATGGATGAAGTGGAGGGACTCTCCTGAGTTCGAGTTTTCTCCTACCCCCTCTGCCTATGGCCTTCAGACTCGATACAAGGTTATCTTCCAAATTGTCTGTGGGATGGTCGTCGGGGAAGATCCTGATGACATGATATTCTCCCGCGAGAAATGGAAGGCCATGATGGCGTTCGACGACAAGGCGAAGGTGGACTGGGCAGCCTTCGTCTTCCAGAGGGTGCAGCGGTGTATCCGGAGCTTCCCAAATCTTCCTCTCCCCTACGAGATGCCATTAAGTTGGCTACTAGAGCAGAGATTCCCGGATCTCACTCTGGGTCCCTCTAACCTTAGGGGAGTAGATTTCTATCCTTTTAGACCGTTGCCTCCCTTTTAAAATTGTTGTATCTCTTCTTCCCATGTAAATAGTTTTTGTAAGTACATATATATGAAATGATGAGTTTTTCATTCCAAATGACTTGTACTTATGCTCTGTGATCTTTGATAACTCAACAATTTCAACCATATACTTGTGCAAAACATCGATAACGGCTTCGAAAAATACTAACTTGAATCGACTTTCCTGAGTAAACCTCTGTTTGTACTTCTGCTAGAATCCTAGCAGATTGACCATTGAGCATAACCATTCATTCTGCTGAATACGCAGCAACAACCATGTCTCCAAAATCTAGCAGACTTTGCTATACTTTGGATACGAAATCTAACGGTTGTGGACTTCTAGCAGACGAGATGGATCGACGGTCTTGAGTGCATATGTCCTGTCGCACGTCGTTTCTTTCTCCAAGAAACACTTGAGTAGTGTGACGTGGAAAATTTTCACTCGTCGCAGCCGTCTGTGTGCATTAAATGTATAGCAGATGACCATTACACTTCTTCGGCTGAGCTGATTTGACCTTCATGATGATTCCTCTATATTCGTCGTTTCATATTCCGAGATATGAATCATCATGACTTTTCACTAGAATTCCAACCTGTCATAAGTGAAGAGTAATGACTATTTTCTATATAAAGATCCTTCTTGTGATGAACCTTAACATACAAGCGCCTTGATCTGCATACTTCGTCATAGTTTCTTTCCAAGTCCTCTCTCAAAATAAAAGAAATTATGGATTCTCCAGGACAATCCTTGGAACTTCGCCGCAACCAGATTCTTCATGAATCTGGTTTGTACTCTTTATATGACGATGATTACGTCGTGGTTGAGATGCTCATGACGCAGAGCGGGTTGGATCAGTTCGTCAAAGCCACCCCACGGCTCTTCCATGACGATATTTTGCGAGACTTTATCAAGGACTGCTCTGTTGAGGAAGGAGTCATCTATGGTTCCTTCCGCGGCAAGCTAGTCTGTTGGTCTCCGGACTTCTTCTCTCGATGTTTCGGCCTCCCCAGGGGTCTTGTGTCAGTGTTGGACTACCGTATAGCGGAAGTGGCCCCTGAATGGTCGTCGTGGCAGAGATGGCGACGGTCGTCTTGGTTTGAGTTTTCTCCTTCAGCTTCAGCATATGATCTGCAGACTCCATATTGGGTGATATTCCGTATCGCCCATGATATGCTGTTGGGAGAAAGTGTCGATAATCTCTCCTTCTCGAGGGAGACATGGCAGGTTATGATGGCCACTGATGATGAAGCCGAAGTTGACTGGGCGGGCTACATCTTTGACAGCGTACGAGAGTGTGTCCAACTTTTCCCTTCGGTGCCTCTGCTGAATGGAATGCAACTCAGCTGGCTGCTGGAGCAGAGCTTCCCTCGGATAGCAGAAGGCCGATCTAACCTTCTGGACACACACTTCTTCCCGTTCAAGCCTCGTTCCCCCTAAGATAGGAAATATGTTGTTGTTTTGTTTTTCCTCAACCCTCTTTTTGTAAAGACGACCTTCAATGAATGAAATGATATGATTTTTAAAATATGAAAATCTTTAAGAATCTAACTTCCAATTTTGATGTTTGCTGAAAGTTCAACCATCGTCTGCTTAGCATCCTTTATTCTGACAATTCTCGTTATGACAGACTTTCCTTAGTAGACAAATTCAGCATCCAGAATACGTAAATAATATCTTCATGAAATCCAAGAAATCCAGAAAGAATAAGAATAGCATCTCTTTCACCCATATTCTCGTCTAACTCCATGAGACCCAATTTAATGCATAACTCCTTGAATCTGGATTCAGCTAGGGGCTTCGTGAATATATCAGCTATCTGATCTTCAGTGCATATATAGCAAACATCAATATCCTTCTTCTCCTGATGATCTCGAATAAAATGATGACGGATATCAATATGCTTGGTCCTAGAATGGTGGACTGGATTCCTAGTAATGCACATAGCACTATTGTTGTCGCAATAAATCGGCACACATTCGGGAGAAATCCCATAATCTTGCAACTGTTGCCTTATCCATAAAATTTGTGAGCAACAACTAGCGGCAGCCACATACTCTGCTTCTGTAGTAGATGTAGCAACAGAGTGTTGCTTCTTGCTGAACCAACGAATAAGCTTATGTCCAAGGAATTGACAAGTACCGCCCGTACTCATCCTGTCAATTTTGCATCCTCCAAAGTCTGAGTCCGAGTATCCACTTAGTGAAAGACTTTCTACTCTAGGATACCAAATTCCCAGACCCTTTGTGCATTTCAAATATCGCACAATCCGCTTAGCAGTGTCAAGATGCGTCTTCTTAGGATTCGCTTGATATCTAGCACACAGTCCGACGGCATAAGATATATCAAGTCTGCTGGCGGTGAGATATAGCAGTGAACCAATAATTCCTCTGTAAAGAGTAGGATTCACATCATCTCCTTCTTTCTCAAGTGCAGCTATACACGTCGTACTTATCGGAATCCTTAGACTCTTTGTCTTCTCTAGACAATATTTTGCAATCAGATCGCGAGTATATTTCTTTTGGTGAATAAAAATCCCTTCATTGGACTGCTGGACTTGCAATCCGAGAAAATAAGACATCTTTCCCATCATACTCATCTGGAAATTGCTGGTCATGAGCTTTGAAAATTTATCACACAATTCTTGATTCTTTGATCCGAAAATAATATCATCGACGTATATCTGCACCAGCAAAATACTTCCTCCATCTTCAATGAGGAAGAGAGTTTGATCAATTCTTCCTTTCTTAAAGCCATTGGTTAGCAGGAACTTAGACAGAGTTCCATACCATGCTCGTGGTGCTTGCTTTAGGCCATATAATGCTTTCCTGAGCCTGTAAACTTGATTACCCTGCTCAAAGCCTGGTGGTTGCTCAACGTAGACATCCTCCTTGAGCTCACCATTTAGGAAGGCACTTTTCACGTCCATTTGCATTACATCAAATTCATGATAAGCTGTATACGCGAGGAATAGGCGAATTGCCTCCAGCCTTGCTACTGGAGCAAATGTCTCATCACAATCTATTCATCCGCATTGTCTATAGCCCTTTGCTACTAGACGCGCCTTGTTTCTGACTACCAGACCTGACTCATCCTTCTTTTTCTTGAATACCCACTTAGTGCCTATAATACTTTGGTGTTCAGGTCTGTCTACCAATTCCCACACGTTGTTTCATGTGAACTCAGCAAACTCCTCTTGCATAGCATTCACTCAATCCGGATCTAGCAGTGCTTCTTAGACCTTTTTGGGTTCTTCACTAGAGATATAACAAGCGAGCATAGCATTCCCTTGTCTTGTCAGGATAGGGTCATTGACATCTCCTAGGACATCTTCAAGAGGATGGGCGCGCAACCATGTTGGTCTGATTGGTCAAGCCACATTTCCTTCCCTTGCGCGACCAACATCTTGCACATTGTTCTCCGCAGCCCCCTCCTAGTGCTCAGCATCTGGGTTGTTATCAACCGGGACTTCTGCTACAGGATTCTCAGGGATGGGAGCTTCTTCAGCAGGTCTTTCAGCAGCTGGAATCTCAGCAGCGCCTCTGCCAAGATCTTCAAGCATAGCCATGCTTTCCCCAATTGGAATATTCTTTGTTGTCTCCTCCTCTTCATTATCAAGCATCTCCAGGATGTCTGATTCATCAAGAATATTTGTAGGTGTGGCCTCAGCATGATCACAAGCATCACTGACCTGGTCAGCAGTCTGGTCCCCTGCTGAGTGCGTCGGATTCGGATTGCAGTCATTCATAGACTTAGTCGGATCAATGCGCATGTTTTCGAAAGAATTTAAAAACGTTTGATCATTGACATCATTATTCTCATGATTGCTATCCTCTTTTTCTTTAATTGCTCTGCGCACTAAGGTAGACTCATTAAAAATAACATTGCATGTTATTTCCACAATGCCGATAGTCTTATTTAATACTCTATAACCTTTATGAGTGGGGTGTCCATATCCAAGAAGTACACCCTCATCTGACTTAGGAGAAAAAGTATTAAGTTTAGATTTTCCGTTATTGTGAATATAACACGTAGAACCGAATGCACGGAGATGAGTTATAGAGGGCTTACGACCGTTATACACTTCGTAGGGAGTCTTGTTGTATCTGCTAGTGATAGCACTCCTATTCTGTGTATAACAGGCTGTCATCACAGCTTCGCCCCAGTACTTAGCAGGTAACTTGGAATTAGCTAGCATCGAACGAACGGCTTCATTCAGGGTCCGATTCCTTCTTTCTGCTAGTCCATTCTGTTGAGGAGTCCTAGCAGTAGATCTTTCGTGTGCTATTCCAGCTTCAGCACAGAAATCCATCAGCGCTCCATTGCAGAACTCTGTTCCATTATTAGAGCGAATCCTCTTCACAGTGACTTCTTTGCTATTCTGCTCCTTGAGAATTAACTCCGGTAGGATAAGCTTCACCTCATCTTTGGTCTTTAAAAGACGTACCCATGTATACCCGGAAAAATCATCAACCACCACAAGTGTATATAGTCGTTTACTTACAGTGGGTGGGTTGACGGGACCGAAGAGATCCATATGAAGTAGTTCTAAGATCCTCTGTGATGTCTCCTTTTCAGGATTTGTCTTAAAAGAAGATCTGGTCTGCTTCCCTTGTTGGCACGCTTTGCATATTCCTTCTTTGCGAAGTGTCTCATTGGGCAGACCTACAACAAGCTTGTTTTTGGCAAGATAATTAATAGTTTTGAAGTTTAAATGATTAAACCTCTTGTGCCACAACCATGTTGTCTCTTCTTTATTTAAAGCTAGGAAGCAGGAGTGTTGTTGACCACTTTGCCAATCAACAATATATAGGCCACCATTGCGGATGCCTCTAAGCTTCACTTCTCTTGAAATAGCATCAGTAATAGCACAACCAGTATTTACAAAGGATACGATGTACCCGTTCTCGCATAATTGACTTATGCTGAGTAAGTTGTGCTTTAAGTTGGAGACGAGTGCTACATTGATGATCCTTAATCCATTTCGCTCAATGCACCCTCTACCAATGACTTCTCCTTCACTGTTGTCTCCGAACTTGACCTTGGGACCGTTGTACAGTCTTCTTATATCTGAGAAAAGACCTTCATTCCCTGTCATATGTGCGGAGCAACCGCTATCCAGGACCCACTCATTAGATATGCTCGTTCCCATAGCCCTCGGGTCCTGTTCCTGCAAGTAAATCAAGTTGATTTAGGTACCCGTTTAGCGTCGGGTCCTGCAGGATTAGCGTTAATCATAGTTCCTTTCGGAACCCACATTTTAGTGACTTTCAAGATTTTCTTCTTGATTTCACTGTTTACCATTTCCTCAACCTTTGGCTTAACATGTTTGACATGTTTATATCTCGGTGCAGTGGTGTGCTTAGCCTTCCTTGCCCTTGAAAATACGAATGAATTGGGCTCAGGCCTTACATAGGTGTTCCTCCTATGTAGCATGTTCTCCTAATATATTGGCTTTACAACATTGTAATGATATTGCTTTCGGTGGTGAAAGGTAGGTTTAGCTGTCCTTGCGTTTGGAACATAACGCTCAGCATACCTTGGTCTTGCTGAATACGGTTTAGTATATGTTCTCGGATTTCGCTGAGGTCCAACTGACACATACTTAGTATTCGTTCTAATGTTCCTCTGCTGAGGCTTAGCAGATTCATGCACAGTATTCAACTTTGGGTTCCTCTGCTGAGGTCCATTAGTTGTATGTTTAGCAGATTCTGATTTGGGCCTCTGCTGAGGTCTAGCAGACGAATACTTAGCAGTCTCTGCGGGAGGCCTCTGCTAAGATCCTACAGGCGTATTCTGTGAACGTCCATTCTTTTGCTTAGCGATTGGCTTAGCATTGGATGATTCAGCAACGACAATTTCTTTTCCCTTTTCAGCAGTGATAGTTCCAGTAGATACAAACAAGATTGAATTCTGCTTAGAGGAATTATCATAGGACTTTGACATCCTTTTTGAGGGTTCGTATCCAAGCCCAGACTTATCGTTATGATGTCTTTGTCGGCTTACAAGGGCATCAAGAGCAGCCATGTTGGATGCGTACATGCAAATGCAGTCCTCTCTAGGAATATTCTTTAAAGCAAGATTTTCTTTTTCTAAATTTTAAAATTTTTCTGACAGTTGAGAAAAACCTGCTTTTAATTTCAAGAGTTCCTCACTTTTGAACCTCAGTCTCTCGACTTCCTCGGTTAAAGATTGAATATCTCATAAAAGTGAGGTGTTTTCACCTATGATCGCATTTTTGATTTCGTACATTTTTTAGAATTCAGTTGACAGCTTTGTCAAATAATCTTCCTCAGAATTAAAAAACGATTCCTCCGATTCATCCATTATAGGAATGCTAAGAGAGTTGGTAGGTAATACCTGACTTTCTTCAGCTGCTAGGGCTGATTCATTGCTTTGCTCAGCATCGATGTCCGCATCGGCAAACTGATCTTCAACAATGTTTGCCATTAATATGAACAGTGCTTCCTCGTTATCTTCTTCTTCTGAGGAATAGTAATACTCCTCGTCATTCTCAGGAATGTCAGAAGTCTTCGTCCTGGTCAGCAACGCCCTGGTAACTGCTTTGACAGCACGTCTTTCAAATCTTTGCTTCAGGCGTTCTCTCTCCTCTCTGCTGACCTTCGGGCATTCATGCTTTAAATGATCTGGAGATCCACTTTTAAAACACGTTCTAGATTTTTGCTCTACTGAGCGGTTAGATGATGATGGTTGAGTTTCTTTTGCCTCTTTCTCAGCCTTAGCTTCATTCATCATCTTCTGCAGCTTTTTCATCTGCTCTTCCAGTTCATTGATCTTCAGATCAATGGGTTGTGTACCTGCATTGGAAATAGCTTCCTTTGCTTGTGATGCTGGAGCAGGTCTTTCTTGCTTGTAGAAGGGCTTCTTCATCTTATATTTGTTGAAGTCCTTCTTAGCGAAATATGCTAAGTCCTCAGAGTTGCCAGCGAAATTTGACGCAGCTTGTGCCACGGCTGCTTCATTTTTCTTCGACTGCTGTATAATGAACCCATGAGATTTGATTTGAGCAAATACCTCAGATGTTGTCATGTTGTTGAGGTCCTTTTCGCTCAAACTTGTCATCTTCGCGAACCAATCATCTCTTGGATATAATTTGGAGATGATTTTGTTGTTCATTTCTCCGTTTCCATATTCTTTTCTGAGATTGCGAAGTTCGCCGATTATGGTGTTGAAGCGTTCTTCCATATCCTGTATGGATTCGCCTGCAATCATGGAAAATGACTCATATTTATCAACGGCCACTTGTAGTTTATTACGTTTCATTTGATCTGTCTCTTGGGATGCTTCACAAACATAATCCCACATCTCTTTAGCAGTTTTAAAGTCAAGAGATTTGTCAGCCATTAATTTTGGTAAACAATCATAAATCAGCTTCTTTGCTACGTGTTCTAGTTGAGCCCTCTTTTTATCTTCTGTGGTATACTCCTCATAGGGCTTTGGAACCAATTGCGGTCTTGGCTCCTCTCCAACAGCAGCAGCACCTACAAATGTGTTAGGTTTCATAATTTTTATAGGACCTCTTTCCAGCACATCCGCTATTTCAGGGTGGATGCTTTGTAGGTTTATGAGAGCCAACTTCTTCCAAGACTTGAAGTTCTCTGTGGTGTACTTCCCAAGTGCGTGGTGATTCAACATATTGTTCACGCTTTAAGTATTCTCGTGAGCTAGACAAACAAAACACAAAGAAACAAGTAAAAGTGCAAGGAAAATACAGATCTGGTCTTAAGCGACTCAGAAGCAGTCGGTTTTTCAACCTCCTGCTTTGATACCACTTGTTGGTCTTTAATATCAGAGTCGTTGTGCTTAGACAGAAGCTCGAAATGCAGCGGAATAATTAATCGTCGCTTACACTTATGTTTTTCTTTAAAGATTAGTTAAACTCAGAGATAGATTAAAGTTTCTTCACATTTATACACTAGCAATATGATTGCTAGGTTTAAAGTCGTTTGAGCAATGAAACAGTAAAAGAACACAATATTTATAGTGATTCGATCCAAATAGATCTACGTCCACTCCTTAGCAGAAACGCTAAGAATTCACTAAGTAAGTATACAGATTACAAGGATTCGCCTTTTTCGTTAAGTAGGCAGTGAGCTTTAGGCCTGGCTACTTGACAGCTATCCTTCGATAATTTGAACTCCTCAGGTGTAGGTTCGGTTGAGTCAAGGGCACACCTTCGAAACACATGCCTTTCCTACTTTGGAAGTTTTATAGTCACTTCCTGACTTTTCTTCGAATGCGGCTAAACAGCCCGTCTTAGTCTAGAGCTTTTCAGGTGTTCGATTGTTGGATTCTTTCTGAAAAGAAAGGTATCCCAATGATTGAAGAATCTTGAGTGCAATCAAGAATCTCTTCAATGGAGTGTCAGTAAATCAATGAACGACACTTTTGGTTGTTGAGAGCTTTGAATACACTTTATCACGGGCTCTCAACTGACTACTTTTCACTTTGTTCGCTTTGTCAAAGGAATCTCACACTTAGGATATTTGCGAATGTCGGTTGTGATTGAAGCAATAGTCGATTCTCCCTTTTGGACCTGCCTTTTATAGATGGAGATTCAAATCTTGAATCTCCATATCTGTTAGACACAACGGCTCCTTTGTCCGAAAGTAATTTGACTTGATCAGTCGCTTTTGGCGTTGATCTGTACTTTCCGAACTACTTCGGGAAGGCCTCGTCCTTTGTGTGTACTTTTGTCAGAACGGGAGTAAGGCTTCAGTCTTCAGACAGTCTTGCTTTGGTAGGATCTTTTAGCACAATCTGCTAGATGAATATCCTTGGTGATATGCTAGATGTGTAGTCTGCTGTTGCAACTTCCGTTGAATTTTGGTTCCTTTTGACTTCCATCTGCTAGCGTCTTTAGCAGTTTGCTGACTGTTAGCAAATGCTAATTCCTAAGCATTCTGCTATCGTCTGACTTCTAGCGAACGACATTCTCCGATGTCTGCTATGAAACCTTCTAGCAAACTAATCTATTACAACTCAATATATGACCTATACAGGACATTACAAGATATGCTAGACTATCTAGAATTCAGCAAATGATCGACCAAATGCTAAGGTTTGATTCAACAAAACCTTTTTACAAAGAAATCCTAAGGGAGATTTAGGAATAATTTCCTAACAATTTCCCCCTTTTTGGTGCAATCAAAGCTTACTATCATTTGCTGAAGCTAAGAGGAAGAATGTCTGTGTTTACAAAACTATGCTAACCTAGTAATCTAACACAGAGTTTATCCATCTTAGTTCTAGCAGATTAAAATAACATTCCCCCTCAACAAATGTTGGGAAATATTTCTCGATTAATCACATAAGTAAATATTGTGCTATAATGTTTTAGCACCCATAAATTAACATGCATTTGAATACACAAATAGTGTATTTCAACTAAGGCACACAGTGAAAATCAGAGATTGACAATGAGAGGTTGTCTCAGACTGATCAATTTTCATTCATATGATAAATTCATTACAGATATAATGAAAATGATAGACAGAGACAGGCCAAAATACCAGAACGGGATGCAGTCAGGAGTCTGGGGCAGGCTTCTTTAGCTTCTCCAATTCGTCGAATTTGCATGATGCCATCTGCACAAATGAGTCCAAGAACTCCTTAGCAGCTGCACGTTCAGCGGCTTCTAACTCAAGATCCTTAGCTAATCTCTCATTTTCTTCTTCGAGCATCTTGATTTTCAGCTCTGTTTCCTTCTGTTTTAGCTCCTCAAGGGCTTTCCTCTTCTCTTCTTTCGCAGCAGCTCTAGCTTCTTTTGTTTTCTTCCTCTCAGAAGCCTCAGCAATTCTCCTTGCTTCCCCCTCTTTGATTGCATCCAAAAATCTGGAGGAAAAGGAATTAACTTTATTCTCTACCTGCTGCTTATGCTCTGCTATGTCTGCCTTGACTTCCTGCACAGTAGCCTTGACAGAGGAAACATCGGACTCGACTGAATTAACCCTGGCCGTTACGGTATCAACATTGGATTTGACTACCGCAATCTCTCTTCGTATGTCCATGGCTTCTATCACCATTCTCTCAGATATGGTGGATACAGCACTTTGAACGGCCATTTGAACTTCTTCGTTCAGATATGTTGGAAATCGGAGAGAGCTGACCGGAGTGGCAAATAAGGACGAAGTGGTGGGAACGATGATTTCTTGACTCTTGGAAGTGGAGATTTCTTCCATGACTACGTCTGTGCTTGTTGTTTCAGTAGTATCTGCTCTATTGGCAGTAGCTATCAGATATATTCCATCCTCGATCTCCTTTAAATACTCTGCTTCAGCAGTGGCAATGGTAGCTTCCTCTAGCTTCCATGCTTCTTCTAGAGAATGTGCTAAAAGATAAGCTCGCAAATCCTCCTCTCTGTCCCGGTATGCTACAATCCCAAGTCTTTGAGCGTTGCGCTCTTCTGCCTCACGAATCGCTGCTAGCCTAGCTTGTAACTTTGTTTCTTCGAACTTCACAAGGTCAGCTTGGCATTTCTTGTATTCAGCAGCTGCTCGGGCTTGATGCTTAGATAGTTGAATGTGCATGTCAGACAACCTATCCGAAGCAAATGTAGACTTCGGCAAGGAATGTGAAGAAGATGTCAGCCAATGAGCTTTAATGGCCTGGATCCTGGCTATAACAGCCTTATAAATATACTGTTTGGAACAGGGGGATTGATCCATCCAATTATTTGCCCATTGCTCCTCGCGTCTCCAGAAGCTTAGACCTTTCCATGCCATCAGCAATTCTCGTTCTTCTAAGCAAAGCTCTCTCGAAATGTAATCATATTTCTTCCATCTCTTGAGCTCTTGTTTTAGTCTATCTCCTTCAACTCCTTCTTCCAGCTCTCCAGCAAATACTTCCTTGATTTCCTTTTCTACCATCAAATCCACAAACTCCTCAATTTCTCGTCCAAAAGTTTCAAAGTTATAATTTGTCTAATCTTCTGATGATGTCTCAGTACACCACTGAGAAAATCTTCCCAACTGGAATGTAGGACCAGGAGGTCCGTTGAATGGTATACGAAGTTGATTGTTGTCTGTTGTGGAGATCTTCCTCAATTCTTTTGCATCATAGATATTTTTGACTTCTTCATCAGAATCGAATTCAGAGATGCAGGTAGGAGAGAAACTCTCACGACTACCTATTTCAGCATCGGAAGGAACTTCTGCGTGAGGACCTTCATCAGGATTTGCTTCCTCATTCCTAGCAGACGATTCCTCGATAGCAATTTGTGGAGAGCAGACATCGTGCTCAGCAAGTGAGTGCTCAGCAAATGAGTGCTCCTCCGTGTGTCCAATCTGCTCAGCAGATTCATCTCCAGCAACATCTCCTTCCTTGTCATCTGATTCTCTCTCAACTCTAGAAGGACCTGCGTCCGGATTCCCGGAAGCCGTCTGGATGATTCTCGGATAAAATGTTCCTCATCGGAACTGCTTTCTAAGTCTTCGAGCATCACGCTTTCTCTTTGTTGCTCTTACTCCCTGAATCCACTCTTCCAGGATTCTGGATGACAAAGGGATGTGATCTGGATTGGCTTCAGCAGCTCCTTCTGCTGTGACTTCAGTAACTTTCTTCTTTGCTACGGCTTTAGCAGCCTTCTTCTCTGCTTCTGCTTTCTCTAATTCTTCCTGCTCTGAAGTTAGAATTAGCTTTCTCCTTGTCTTCTTCTTTGCTTTCTTTGCAGGAGAGGTGATGTTAGATCTCTTCTTCGTTGGAAATTCCAGAGCCATAGCCCCAAGAACAAGCGGAGGTTGTTCGGCTTCCTTCGCAATCATGATCTCATTGATTTGGTCTGCTGGTAAGTTGCCCAATTTCTCAATCTCCTCTAGATTCTTGAAGCAATGCTCTGTCTCAGCATTCGTCTGAAGTAGAGCAATCTCTTCAGCAGACATTGGAATAGCCGGCTGTAATATTTGAACTGCCGTAGTGGCTTCATGTTGTTCTTCAGGGATGTGGGTTTGTTCTTGTCCACATTAGATTTCACTGTCAACTAACGAGGATTTCTGGTATTTACTGGTTTGGGCTCTTTCCTCGTCACCGGAATGTAGTCTGTAGGAAGTAGACTTACACCACGATCCACTCCTGTATTGGTGAACAGCATTTCCAAATACTTGCTGATCTTTAGCCCAAAATTCACGTTCGAAGAGAACGTTCCATCTACTGCTGATAAACACTCGTTTTGTGCACCTTGCTGATGTGGATTTGCGCACTTTTGGCCTTAGATCAGATTGTTATGTAGTGTTTTCATGCATTATTCATATTCTTTTAGAAAATATTACGTTTGGTCTGGTTTGTGGTTGTTTATGCAGATTTCACGCACAATCGAGCTGTTTACAAGGATTGACAAAATTTTCGAAAAGCCGACTGATGGTAGCTTGTACCGGGAAGAAGAAGGAGTCAGAAAATACAAAAGAAAACGCCGAAAACCCGTTCGAGGCATAATCGGCGACCCAAATGACACAACCGGCGGTCGCCGGTCATGTAGATGGGTCGCCGGTTGTGAATTTTGAAGGAATACCTCACGGTGCATAACCGGCGACCTGGTTGCACATCTGGCGATCGCCGATCGCGCACTTGGGTCGCCGGTTCTGCGATTTTCACGGTTGTTCTCACGGGACATGATCGGCGACCCGGTTGCATAACCGGCGGTCGCCGATCGCGCCTCTCAGGTCGCCGTCTGTGTCCCGTTTTGACAAAATCTGGCGAATCTGAAGTCCAAAACCATATCTTTTGGAGATTTTAAAGGCCTCAACTATAAATAGGACTTCCCAAAACGAAAATAAGGTTCCTTTCATCACTTTTTCAAACGGAGAGTATAGAATTGAGGGCAAAAGGCAAGGGAACTTGAAGAGCACTCCGGGATTCGAAGATTGAAGACTACGATTTTTAGTTTTCATGTTTTTCTGTTCTTGTGACTCTTCATCTTTTGTTTTTCCTAAACTTACCATGATTGGCTAAGTTCCCTCATGGATTCTAGGGTTTGAAAGTTTGTATTTATTCATTCAACAGTTTATGCAATTTAATGTTCCTTTTCCTTTGATGTTCTAATTTAATCTGGGATTTTCATGAATTGTGATTAACTGGCCATTAATTATGATTTGAATTGGTAGTTTTTGAACCGAGAGGTCTAGGTTATCAATT
>JAPKLW010002943.1:25532-57467 GCA_026898455.1 Plectranthus barbatus | reverse complement strand
ATCAACTTCCGGGCGACCAGCAGCATTCTCTACATCACCAGTTAGGCGTGCTCGAACTGAAAGGCGCCCTTATATGCTCTGCATCCAAGAGCATCAACTGGTTGATGAGGATACCTTCCAGGCTCGAGTGACAGGGGTGAACCGGTGGGAGCAGCGCGGGGAGATGGCATTTCATAATTCAAGAGTGCCAGAGCCATCTGCATTCAACATCATACCCTTCAGCGGACTCCCACACCAGTCGGTATATGCCTCCAGAATCACTGACTGGTGCCTGCCCCTGCAGCCAGTGGAATATTACAACTCCACTCTCTATGAGTATGCTGAGAACATCACGGTGGAGGTGGAAAATGCCGTCAATGACGAGATGATATCCAGCTACCGTAGACTCTGGAGGGTGGATCCGGAACTATGTCTGGAGTTCCGGAGATGGCAGATTTTTGATATATGCTAGCGCCTGCTGACTGTGGAGAAGCGGGCGGTTCTCTATGCCAGGCTGGGTCTTGGCTACTGGAGAGCGGAGGAGGAGTGGGCTAATGCTTTCATGGGCACCGATCCTGAATGCCCCCAGCAGCTGTCTACAAGGAGGATCCAGCGCCGCTTGCTGAAGATTGCAGAGTATAGGCAGCTGACTGGAAGCTCCGGCCTCCCGCCACTGAAAAAGGTCAAGTTACCTTTCCTCCAGTTCCGTGTCACCAGTCGGGGGTACCAGCTGACGTACGCGCTCCGACGCCTCCAAGTGCTGGTTACCCTCCCGAGGATCCCTCCCTACCATGCTATCCTGTTCGACATGGCTGCCTGCGCCTTGCTGGTAGACCACATTGTGGAGGAGGATCCTTCTAGTGGTTTGTGGCTGACCCTTGCCGTCCCTCCTATTCCTATTGTCTCGGGCGATCTCGTCCCTGATCATATGGACTGGCAAGTGGTGGATTTCACAGCCCCACCCGTTTTTGAAGAAGTCCAGCCAGCTCCAGCTGCGGTGCCAGTAGCAGAGCCAGCAGCTGCTGTATCAGCGGAGGAGTCAGCAGCAGCTGATGCACCAGTCTTGGAGCCAGCAGCAGCACCAGTGGAGGAGCCAGCCCCGATGGAAATTTCAACTGCATCTGAACCAGCAGCGGCTCCTTCCGCAACTGGTGCACCTTCCTCTTCCATTGAAGTGTCAGCACAGCCAATCTCCGAGATCCATCCCCCTGCGCAGCTTCTTGCAATCATTGATGCCAGGATGGACCAGCGCTTCACCAGCTTCCGAACCGAGATGACTCAACAGATGGAGTCATTCACCGCTGGAGTGTCCTCCTTTTTGGCGCGGATCCAAGAGGGGGAAAGTGCGCGAGCACGTGCTGAGGCTGAGAGAGCCCGTCTTGCTGAAGAGGAGAGGAGGATAGCTGCTGAGGAAAGGGAGAAGAGCAGACAAGATATGGCAGTGCTCACTGAGATCCTGAGGTCCTTAACCAGCAGAACTCAATCACCAGGATCATCTTCTCAGTCATAGTCTAGCTTCTCCATTTTGTTGTAAGTATTTGTATCTCTAGACTAGTCAGTTTTCTATCCTGTACTTGTAACTGCAACATATTTAATGGATTGATTACTGGCAAGTTGATGACAATTCCTCATTGTCCAACAAATTGTCTAAGTATTTACTTACCAGCTGAACTTACACTTCCAGTGTAATCAGCACCAGCACTCGTATCACACACTTTAAATCTTTTTGCTCTGATCTCAATTCTCATATTTTAAACGAGCAATATCCCTCTTTGTTTGAGGGGGAAGATTTAGTTAGAGCTGATGTGAGGAAGTGGTTTCATGGGTTTAGATCTGATAGGTTTATTTTGTAAAACCCTGAAATACTTTGTAACTTTCCTCATCAGCTGAGTGCTCGCTGGTTAGGCTTTGATCGCACCAAAAAGGGGGAAATTGTTGGGAAATTTGGCTAAGTTTCCTCTCCCCAGTAGCTACTTGTTTAGATTCTAGTTTGGTGTTTTGGTGGATCAAATCCTAAGTCCTACCAGCGTCAGTTGTCTCTAGATAGCTCTAGATCTCAAATGTAAAGTCCTGTTTAGGTCTTTTGAGTTGTAAGTCGCAGCTGATCAAGACTCATGCTGGCTACTGTTCACCAGCATGAGATGTACTTACCAGTTGAGAAAAGTCTCACCAGCAAGCGACTGACAAGACTCGTGCTGACACTGTTCATCAGCATGAGAAGAGCTAATGACTGGTTACTGTTCACCAGTTGGGAAGGATTTCACCAGCAGGCGGCTGACAAATCCTACCAGCAGAATAGGTGTTCTCACTGACACTGTTCACCAGCAGTGAAGCCACCAGTCATGGGAGATTCCAAGAGTTAACATCAGACATATCGGTAGACTTAGATTGTGCCAGCGCAAGTCACCAGCAGAGACTGCCAGCACAAGATCACCAGAATGTTCTACCAGTCGGATGTTACCAGCAGAATTCAAGATTCACTCTCCCAGAGTCTTAGAGACAAAAAGAAGATTCGTCTGAGGAATAAACTGACAAAGCACGACTTTAAGGGAGGATACCTTAAAGTCTATCAGTTCAAGACACCAGTTCCGATTCCTCGTACTGACGAATAGTGCCGTTCTGACATAAAGAGATCAATGTCAGATAAAGTGGACAAAAGCATGGCGCTTTCCGGAAATCCCTACCTGCCGCCGTCAGAAGGACATGCGAGGACAGAGAACTTTTCTGGATGAGTCCAAACGGCTAGAAGATTTGAATGGGATCCTGCGTCTATAAATAGGTCGGAGCTACCAACATTTAAGAAGCTTGCTTCCCAACATTCAATACTCTTCACCAACCGAAAGACTGAAAATTTATTACGCTCAAGCAAGCAAGCAAATCTTTCGAGGCTTTACTTAAAGCTTTTCCGTGTGTTGATTTATTCAAACACGAGACTTCAAGCTTCCAGCTTGTAAGTTACAGATCTCGTTGGTGTTCTTTCTCTTCTGAGGAAGTTCACAGCAGCTCTTGTGCTAGCCAGCACCTGAGTTATTACGGGCTTTTTGCCGTATTGAGAAGACACGTTCTTGGGAGAACTAAACACCCACGCAGTCAGCTAAGGAGGTTGAAGTGACGTGCTCGCACTCCACCAGCTGATCAGAGTTGAAGAAGGACAAGGCCGGGAGCGGTTGATCTAGTGAACTGGTGGACGAGGCATTCACCAGCTAGAGATAGATCGTAGGACGCTTGTACCCGATTACTCTTAGTGAAATTTCCAGTGCTACGACTGGAGAGTGGACGTAGATCAGTTGATCGAACCACTATAAATCCTGTGTCTTTTATCAGCTTTCTGCATTTCATACTGATTTAAAACCCAGCACCCAAGTGCTGGTGTATATCTGAAAACTGATATAACTGTGCAAACAAGGCTAAAAACATTCTAAGTCTTGAGCTACCAGCTGACGAGCCAGTTGCCAGTCAGCTGAGTACTCAGAGTGCCAGTTGACTTACCAGCTGACAAGGTCCCAGTCAGCTGAGTAACCAGCAGAGCGCAAGAAACGAACTAACACATTTTCCGCTGCCAAGTTATACCCTGATAATTCGGGACCAACAAAGGAAATGGAAGGGACAAGGCAACCATGACCAGAGACAAGAACCAAAGTAAAACGTAAATACCAAAACAAGACACAAACTGCACACCATACGACCAAAAGAAACACACAAGAACGGAACCAAACAACATGAAAGGGAAGCAACGGATAAAACGCAACAATCAATATAGCCCATCTCAAATCTCCCAAATTCATAAAACCTTAAGTCGCGAGGGATCTATAACCCGTAAAACCCAGAATCACAGAAAACACACAAGTTGAATAAGTTGAAATAAAGCATAAAACAAACTAGAAGAAGTGAGCTTTTCCTGTGTGACGAGGAGCGGTGGGACACGACGGTAAAATCACCTAAGCAACAACACCGGTCAAGCAATGAATGCCAGAACTGTAGTCGCCGGAATAACAGGTCGCAGAGAGAGAGAGAAAGAGATGAACAATTGCGAAATCAGAAAACAAAAAAAATGATGAGCGGTCTCAACTTTGAAAGCAAAAATTGCTCGGTTTCTCGTAATTGACCCCGAAGTTGGGGTTAATTATGAACGTGCCACTACAAGGGCGGCATAACTCAAACACCTCAAGCTTCATGCTCGACACCGAGTATGTTCGGGCTCGCAGTCGACCCCCAATCTTCCTCGATATCGACCCGCACCCTGAAAGCTAAAGCTAAGGCCATAACTATGGGACGAATTCTAACGCGATCGGTGCCACCAACGGGAATGTGGGGCTTCCCCCTGGGAAACCCACAACTGCCTCATGATCCGCCAGAACTCGCCCCGCAATCACTTCCAGGAGCCTAGACAGAGTGCACGCATGAGAGTAATGTTCCATGCAAGAGAACATTCCCTGGAATGATTCTAACCCGTGTGGATTTCGGACCCACACATAGGCCCACGAGATGGCATTCTGGTGCCGTCCGACATAGTCATATACTTACATTCCCAAGGAATCATCATACTGACATGGAGTAATATCCTGGTTACTCTCCATAGGAGCTGCTCTCTCTGGAAGCACCTCCCAGGCCCTGAGAATAGTCTCTCGGATGCCTCCAAACTTTTCACTCTTTAACGCATTCCGGCTGAAAATTTTGATTCCACTACCTATCCGCAATAGACCCAAGAATCAAAAGGGGTTATTGTTGGGGTCAGGCCCCAGAGATCCTGGCCCATTAAACTCAATGGCCGAAACAACGGCTGGCCCAAAAGTCACAAGTCCACTCAAAATAGGAAAAGACTCTAAATCGCCTAAGGCATGAGATCAACGTCGACCTAGAGAGATGCTCAACACCGACCACGTTTGGGGGTCGCTGACAAAGAGGGCACAACACCTCAAGGAAGCCTGACGGCGTATGATCGTTGAAAACCCTAACTAACCCAAAAAATCCCAGGATCGTTCCAAAATTCACGGCAAGCACAAGCTCGCCGATAGCTAGGGTTTGGGTAGAACTCTCTCCCCTATCCTGCCTATAAATAGGGGTTAAGTTTATTTTTCGGTATATTTTCCTATTGTAAAAACACGTTGTAACGCTGCTGAATTTCCATCAGACTTCGCCATTCTCATACAAATTTTATCTGTTATATCTTTATTAGCTTTACTTTATTTTCTCCCAATTTTTGGTTTGTTCTTTCATTCTTATCGATTATTTCTCTTGCCATTATTTGTTGTTTCTTAATAATTCTGAGGGCTTTGTTTATTCCGATTAATTGAACCTCAACAATCAACAAAGTATCAACAAGAAGAAATAAGTTAGAAAACTAATTTACTCATGAAGAACCCCACTGGATATTGTGTTTCTCTCAACTCTGTAGTGTTTAGGCTGCAGTATTTAAGCTCAATCATGTATGAATTAAAATCTACCATATATTCTACTTTCTCCACTACTTAAATGAGCACACAGGCTAGAATTTTATAGGACTTTATAATTGATTATAATATATGGTCTTTAGGAATGGTAGAGAAATATGGTCAATTGATTAACATTAATTCAGCGTGCACTCTCAACAATTCCAAATTGCCATTTTTATTCTTCTATCGCTTGTCAAATATAATAATTCAAAGAAATAACATGTCTTTCTATCCTTCTATGTTCATTTTTTTTCTTTCGTCGAGCTTATAAGGACATGCTTTATTTTTCTATAGAACTCACAAACATCGCTATTATACCAACTTTCTATAACATCCAAATCATATATATATAAACCATCCTTATTCTTCACCAAATCTCATGTACAAGACAAAAACAACCTCAACTTCATCGGAATCTCATAGACAAAAAAATGATGTAAGGCTCGAAGGGTGTTAGTCCCAAAACATCAGAGAAAAAATGCGCAGCGGAAGTTAATAATCAAATATGTGATGGTCCCAGCTGACTCTTTGTCAAATCAGTTGAGACTCTGAAAGAGTTGTTAGCTCACATGAAATTAAATTACCAGTTTTGAGATATACTCTAACAACTTGTGAGCTCTTGAGTTTCAAAGTAAGCACACAAAACTAAAAGAGTAAAGTGCGGAAAGCAGTAAAAATGGTACAAGGATTTTTATAGTGGTTCGGAAGCCTGAAGATTCTGCATCCACTCTTCGATCACCAAAAGGATCGAAAAATACTAGAACATATTACAAGTGATATCACTAGTCTATAGCAGTCCCGGGAAACTCATACGACATCCAGTTGTAAGCGTGTTGATAGCTGTTGAAATAGCGAGCATATAATATTTTTTACACCCGAAGGTGGTCGATCCCACGGGGACTGTACTACGAACTACCCAAAGTACTAGCTATAATTCCTAGAATAGAAGTTTGAGGATTTCAGAATAGGGATTTTGTTTTCAAAATTAAAGATGACAATGCAAGAAATAAAGGTTTTGCAAATAATTAAAGGAAAACACAGATCCTAGGGCATATATTCTAATCATCAACATGCAATATCTATCAACTCAGCAAAGGGGAAACAATAGATTTTAGTGGATTAGATTCCATGGTCCGACAATTAAATCCTAGATTACTAAACAGTGAATTTATCCTCTCAGTCTCAAAACCACCAATTTAGTTAATCTCAATAATCATCTAATTAATTCCTATACAAGTTTCTTCCTTTTAAGACAGAAAACAAATATAATTAATTCTTTCATCCTATTAAAGAACTTCACCTCTCGGTCATTCGATTGATAATGTTAAACCTAGACTCAAATTCATCTTTTGATCCATATTTAAATCTAGATTTTTAAATTAAACTCAGAGAATTAAACCATGTTATTCGAGTTGATTTTAATTAACATGCATCAGAGAAGAATACACATAGCCTTAGAACCTGTTAGCGTTCTAGCCACAAAACATGACTAGAATAAAAGAACACATATTATTACCTTAGCAATTGAAATAGGAACCTTCAAAGTCTTGTAAAAACTCCAATGCTAAATTATTCTAAGTGTCAAAAGCTAGCCTAATTTCGTGCATAATAATATAGTATTTATAGAGGAGCCAAAATATATAAACTGTATATTGGGCTAAAATAACAAATATTGCCAAAACAGGTGTCAAATTGCTTTCGAGCTTCTGTGTCGATTGACAGTTGTGCTGTCGATCGACACACATGCAGAGTCGAAATCCAGGCTGAAACTCATGTCAATCCACCCTCTTGTCTACACACATACATGCGTCGAGCTCTCTTCATTTGCCTTGCTTCCGATCGATGTTCGACCTCTATGTCGATCGACATACACCCCGTCGTTCAACACAGAGGTCCTGCTTTGGGTTTTTAGCTTTGTCTTCCAACTTGGTCGACTTCTCGTGCGTCAATCAAAGCGGCAACTCTGTTTAACTCGGCTCTTTCATCATTTCACCTCTTTTTAGCCCTAAATACCTGCAAAACTCACCACGAAGGGTATAACATCCTTTAAAACATGCTTATACACAGAAATAAGTAAAAACATAAACAAATTGCACTAAAACAATGGAGAAAAATATAGATAAGTGAGTATACATATGAGCTTATCAAACCCCCCAAACATGAATACTTGATTGTCCTCAATCAAAGAAAAGAAAGTAAAGAAATCTCAAGCAGTTGAAAGTGCAATGTCTCACAAGATCCATCACAATTAAAGATCTTCAATCCACATCACACAAGCAATTTGAAAGAGACAGGAAATTCATCAACTTTGGAAGACTCACAAGGAAGTGTATCACTCATTCACACAAGTGTTTGGGTTTCCATGGAAGTACTCACAACATGTATGAAGAAATTTCTACCATAGGCTTACAAAATTTCTAGAATCTCCACTGCTCAAATGTGCACAAAAATCAAGTAAAAAAGGACTTTGATAAGGTTGTAACGTAGGCATTTGTGAAAGGTAGGGAAATATGGTCAAGTGACTAAACCAATTGAGTTAGCTACTCTCAACCCTTCCAACCACTATCTTTTCATCATCCACCAATCTCCTAAAATTTCCAACATAACTCAAGGCTCTTCTCTTCCCCCCCCCCCCCCCACCCTTTTTTTCTTTTTTTTTTCTCTCTTTCTACCCTTATATGCTCTTAAAGATTTTATTTAATTATTTGAGCTTATAAGGACACAATCACACTTTTTTCTAGAGCCCAACCTTCTTTTGTTTACCAAATAAAAATTTCTTATCTTCTTATAATTATTGCCCATCATGTTCACCTCAACTTATAGACAAGAAGGAATCTAAGTTTTCACTCATAGACAAGAACATAAACCATGGACTCAAAGGCTAATTATGAACAATTCTAAATCAATCTTCCCATTATTCCGCCCAAATCACGTACACAAGAAACAATTCATCTATTTATAATACTTCCCATAGAAAAGACAGAACTACAATGCTTTCCTTAACTCGTAAACAAGAAAGAAAAGTAACAGGCTCAAAGGGGCTTACTAAGGATAAAATATATAAGGGATAATTTTTGGGATAATTTGGCTAACAAAGATGGCCTAAGATCACTTTCTATCCTTGTGCACACTATGCAGTCTCGAAACAGAACAGAAGCAAGTTCTAGAGAAATCAAAACATACATGCGAATCTCACATCAAACGAAAAAGGCTCAAAAATCTAACTTGGGTTAAAAAATTCTTCCTTAGTCAACTTTAATCCACTCAAACATTATGCAAGTGTAAGTTTCAATTAAATCTTATCATGCAGTATTCTACACTCATAGGCAATCAACCACAATTGAAATCAAATCAAACTTATCCTTAATCAATTCCATTCTCAAAATTAGTTCAAGTGGGTTCAAGACTCAATAAGAATTTTCCTCACATTTTATCCATATATGTTTTTTCCTAGGCATAAATTTAAATAAACAAACCAAATTAAATAAAGCAATAAAAAAATAAATAAAGTAAAGGATAGATAAGTTCGAATTTATTGTCCACATCCCCCAAACTTATTTTGAACTCGGAGAGTAAGAAAAAGTTTGAAAATCAGATAAGAAACAGAACTTGTACCTGACTTGTTGATCTCAGACATCAACATTTTTATCCACCGGAGGAATCAGCTCGTCGCGATGGAGAATAGCTGCAGCTTGCACTCTGTGTCGATCAACAGAGGGCCCATCGATCGTCACAGAGCCTTCCTGTCAACCAATGCCTCGGTTAAAACTATAACTCCGTGCTGACCTCTGTGTCGATCGACAGCAGGTATGTTGATTGAAACAGAGGTCGATCCTCCACTGTTCAATTTTTTTTTTCAAAAATAATAATAAAATAAAGGAAAACAGAAATCTGAAAATAAAATTAAACACACTAACGGAAATAAAAATGAAAATTGAAAAGAAAACAAATTTAATTGAAAAGAAAGCATGTAGAAATTGGGTTACCTCCCAACAAGTGCTTTAGTTAATGTCGTAGCTCGACGATACCTCTTCTTTTTTTTTTTTTACAGAACCACGGCGGGCTAGAGCGCACTCGCCTTCCTTTGGAATCCACCATATAGACCCAGCGATCTTGAATGACAGCAGTGAGCTCGGGATGAGACAGTGTAATTGACAATTTTGTCGCCTCGTTCCCTCTCTCCCATCTTTGAGCAGCTTAGTCTTCTTTGAATTTTTCACTTGCTTCCTCTTCTTCTTCTTCATCAACTTCCTCTCTGGAGGTAATTCTAAAGCACTCTGATTGCTTCCGGTTTTTGTCGAGCTTGAAAGTGATCTTCTCCTCATTTGCTCAAAGTGTGATCTCCCCTCCTCGGCAGTCAATCAGTGCAGCACTAGTGCCTAGGAATTCCCTTCCCAAGATGAGGAGTGTGTTGTCATCTTCCTTCATGTGCATGACTACAAAATCTGCAGGAAAAATTAGATGACCCACACGAATGAGAACATCCTCAAGTATACTGGAATGGTGAAGCATCCTGGATCACTCCTCTTGATAGGCATATTTTTCTGAAAGAGTAGGTTGCACTGCTCATGAAGCCTAACTGTAGCATTCTCCAAGAAATGCTTCTTTTCACTCATCAGCTTGCGGAGGTATTTCTTGTAACCTGGAATTTCAGATAAAGCCTCAATCAAAGGTAAGTTAATACTCACGTTCTTCAAGTTCTTGACAAAGCGCAAAAACTTGGAATCCTCCTTCTGCTTGGCAAAGCGCTGAGGAAAGGGCATCGAAGGTGGTCTAGCAGGTTTGGAACTTGAATTTTTGTGTTGAGGAGGTTGCTGTGTCAACTGGGAGGAATTTCTGTTGATCTTACCTCCCTGTCAATCGATAGGGGGTGTGTCGATCGACACACCTGTTGCAGTCCTATCGATCGAATCCTCATCTTCTGAATTGATCTCCTCTTCTTGTCCTCTGTCTCGGTCGACTGGATGTGTGTCGACTGAAACAGAGGACAGCTCTACAAGCTCCTTCTCCTTCTTTCCCTCAAACTTGCTTTGGGGCATGATCGGGCCTAAGTAGCTTGTTCTGGATCTCAACTTCACAGCTTTGCAGTCCTTTTGGTTCTTTGGGTTGACTTCGGTGGTGCTTGGCAGCTTTCCCGGCATGTGTTGCGCACCAAGTGAGGTGGCAATCTGCCTAACTTGAGTCTCGATGATCTGCACGTTCTTTCCAAGTCTGTCCACCTTTGTGTTGACTCCTGTCACTTCTTTCTCAATCTTGCCAACCCGGTAATCAGAAGCTTTGATGAAGTTCTTGAGCACCTTATCGAGGCTCTCCTTCTTCTTTTCCACGACCTCACCATTCTGCACATCAAAATCTGGCGGTGGTTGTTCGGCAGCTTTGGGCTGAAGGTAAGAGAAGCCTGGATGAGGTCTAATGGTAGTGTTGGTATCCCTCTTACCGGTATTGTTTCTGGTAGCCACCACGATTCATGTAGTTCACGTCAGTGATAGGGTTAACCTGTGCAACAAAAACATAAGCAGAAGTAGTAAGTTTTTCATCCTCCCCATTGAGCTTCTCTATCTCCTTCTTCAAGGTGTCATCTTCCTTTGTCTCCACTGCCCGGACTTGCGGTCTCCTTGGATTGGACCATTGTTGAGCATGCAACACCATCTTCTTGAAAAACTTGAGGGCCTTTTCAGGTGACTTGCTCATCAAAGAACCCTCCGCGGCATAGTCAACGGACGCTTGGGTACTCTCATTCATCCCTCTGTAGAAGATGTGGGCCTGCTCCTCGGTATTAACTCCATGGCCTGGGCAGCTCCTCAACAACTCATTCCACCTGCTCCAAACCTCGAACAAGGACTTATCCATTCTCTCGTGGAACTGTAAGATCTCCATCTTCTTTTGAATGAAAACTGAAGGTGGGAAGAAGGCGGCTAGGAACTCTGCTCTGAGATTGGCCCAAGTACGAATGTTGCTGCAGTCCAGGGCTGTAAACCACGTCCGAGCTTGATCCCAAAGTGAGAAGGGAAACAAACGCATACGGATCACATCCTGGGTAACTCCTCCCTGCTTGATGGTATCACACACCTCCACGAACATCCTGAGGTGGGTCTATGGATCCTCCACTGCTCGGCCTCCAAACTAGTTCTGCTGAACCATCTGAATTAAATCGGTCTTGAGTTTAAAGTTATTGGCGGTGATGCCAATAGCAAATCCCTCATTCCTGGGCTGTGGTTTGTACTTCTTGGCCATTGCATTCGGATCCTCATCATCGGAGTCCTCTGGGTGGTGCCTTTCTCTCTCTCTCTTTCTCTTTCTCTTCTTTCAGCCTCGCGCCTTTTTGCTTCCCTCTCTGCCATGAGCTGCTTGATGATATCCTTCATCTGATTGACTTATTGGACAAGTAAGATGGAATTCTCTTGAGTAATGAGTTGTGCATTTGGCTCCTCTAGTGGTGGAATCTCTGAGAAATCCTTACCGTCTGAATTGTGTGGTGGATCCATGTTGGTGTTTGTGGCTTGTTTTCCTTTGCCTTTCCTTCTCTGGACTGTGGCCTCGATTTTGGATCAAAATTCTTGAGTGGTTTGCCACGAGATCTCGTGTTCATGTATCTGAGAAAAGAGAAAAAAATCAAACAATCATCAGCAGTGTCGATCGATAAAGAGGCTGTCAATCGACACAGAGGATGCTACTATTTTGATCGATAGGCGTGCCGTTGATTGAAACAGAGCACAAAAATCCAAAACTCACACGCGATCTGAACACATGAAAATAAAACACCAAAAACCAAATTCAAACCCTAAAACTCGAAATTAAAAACACAAAAATCAACAACAACAAAATTAAAACAAAAACGACATAAAATTACAGCCTCAATCCATCATAACTAAAAATAAACTAACAATTGGATAGATCTGATAGTCCCCGGCAATGGCGCCAATTTGATAGCTGCAGAAACATCGAGCAAATAATATTTTTTACACTCGAAGGTGGTCGATCCCACAGGGACTGTACTACAAACTACCCAAAGTACTAGCTATAATTCCTAGAACATAGAAGTTTGAGAATTTCAGAAAAGGGATTTTGTTTTGAAAATTAAAGTTGACAATGCGAGAAAATAAAGGTTTTGAAAACATTTAAAGGAAAAAACAGATCCTAGGTCATATATTCTAATCATCAACATGCAATATCAATCAACTCAGGAAAGGGGAAACAATAGATTTTAGTGAATTAAATTCCATGGTCCGACAATTAAATCCTGAATTACTAAACAGTGATTTTATACTCTCGGTTTCAAGAACACCAATTTAGTTAATCTCAATAATCATCTAATTAATTCCTGTACAAGTTTCTTCCTTTTAAGATAGAAAACAAATATAATTAATTCTCTCATCCTATTAACAAACTTCACCTCTCGGTCATTCGATTGATAATGTTAAACCTAGACTCAAATTCATCTCTCGATCCATCTTTAAATCTAGATTATTAATTTAAACTCAGAGAATTAAACCACGCAAATTGAGTTGATTTCAATTAACATGCATCTTAGAAGAATACACATAGCCCTAGAACCTGTTAAGGTTCTAGCCACAAAACATGACTAGAATAAAAGAACACATATTATTACCTTAGCAATTGAAATAGGAACCTTCAATATCTTGTAAAAACTCCAATGCTAAATTATTCTAAGTGTCAAAAGCGAGCCTAATTTCGTGCATAATAATATAGTATTTATAGAGGAGCTAAAATATATAAACTGGGTATTGGGCTAAAATAACAAAAATTGCCAAAATAGGTGTAAAATTGCTTTTCGGGCTTCTGTGTCGATCGACAGGTGTGCTGTCAATCGACACACATGCAGAGTCAAAATTTGGGATGAAACTCATGTCGATCCACGCTCTTGTCTTCCCTATCGGTCGACGCCAGCCCTATTGATCGACACACATGCATGCGTCGAACTCTCTTCATTTGCCTTGCTTCCGATCGATGTCCGACCTCTATGTTGATCGACATACACCAAGTCGATCAACACAGAGGTCATGCTTAGGGTTTTTGGCTTTGTCTTCCAACGTGGTCGACCTCCCGTTTATTAATCGAAGCGGCAACTCTGTGTAACTCGGCTCTTTCATAATTTCACCTCCTTTTATACCTAAATACCTGCAAAACTC
Source organism: Plectranthus barbatus (assembly GCA_026898455.1). Taxonomy (NCBI): domain Eukaryota; kingdom Viridiplantae; phylum Streptophyta; class Magnoliopsida; order Lamiales; family Lamiaceae; genus Plectranthus; species Plectranthus barbatus. The sequence continues at coordinate 43,906 of JAPKLW010002943.1, read as the reverse complement.
ACCACGAAGCGCATAACATCCTCTAAAACAATGGAGAAAAATATAGATAAGTGAGTACAAATATGAGCTTATCACGCGCCCAACAAGTCCACTTATGCCACAAAGTTATATCATTGATCTATCGTAGTCGTGGGAAGCTCCTACGTCTTCCGGCTGTATACGCACCTAAAAATTTAGCCTGTGTTTTCTCTCTTAAGGTTGATTGGCTTTACCACGGTCATATCGCTAGGCCTCTCTCTAAAATAATATGTGTGAGTTTGAGTTCCTCAAAGACCGTAACAATAGTCGAGTATGTGAATTGATTTCTAAAAGGAGTTCAGAAACCGATCTTTGAATTCACCTCTAGAACAAAATGAACTCCGAAAAATAACTCTAGCAAAAAGTGCTAAGAGTCTCGTGTTTTGCAACACTAAAATTTGATTGAAGACTTGAAGATGAATTCTGATGAGCAATAAACTCCTTAGAATTTTATAGTTGTAGCAATGTATTTAGCTCCTTCAACACTTTTGCGCCTTTAAGTCCTTATAAATGATAATTATCTCAAGTATTTATAAGTTTTCAAAGGTATGGATTTTTCCTCATCTTCTAGCCATTGTGCACGCCTTACGAGGTTTGAAGTTGTTCAAACCTTTCAGTAATGTGTACATTTTGTAAGAATGGCTCTTTTGTCAGTTAACTTTTCTATCAGCTCATGGAGTAGCTCTTATTCATATCAGTTGTGAAGCTTGTTTTGATTGAAATCTTCACAACTTACTCTTTGTAGGTTCCCTTTTGCGCGTCTACTTCTTCGTTGAACTGGCTAAATCTGTCTTTGAATTATGTCTTCCTGATCGAGTAATTCCTAATCTATTTCAACTCAATTAACTTATATAAGGTTACAAATGTGAAATTACTATAACCAAGCCAATATGAACTGACTGAGTATTAAGTTGGTTTGACACAAAAAAACTAACATATGGAGAACTAACATTAATTCCTAACAATTTCCTCATTTTTTGGTGATGTTGAAATGAAACTAGCAAAGTGAATGGGGAGTTTCATTTTGTCAGTTCATAGAAGAAATTGACTTCCCCCTAAACCCTTGAACTCTAAAAAATATAATCTTCCCCTTCAATAAGTTAAGGAAATATGAAGATATTGCTCGATTAAACTCAGGGGTGGAGTTAAGCATATCAGTTTATCAATCTTGAAGAAGACGATGAGTTTTAGTTTTTAAGAACAAAAGATAATAATTTTCATTGATAACACATAGAGAAAAGATACAAGTTACAAAAAGATAAATGATTTTCTTCTTCAAATTCTTCTTCGTTTCAAATTTCCTAGGGCATCTTGATAGTTCAAAGAGGTAGAAAATCTTTATCTGTTAGATCCTCTTCGATGGTAATCACTAAAATCATCTTTTCAAGTAGCCAGATCAGTTGCATTCCCAAAGATTTCTCAGCATAGGACCTCCTCTGAATGCTATCAAATATTGAAGAAAAGATGTATCTTGCCTAGTTTATGTTGGCCTTGTCGTTAAAGGCCATCATTGCTTTCCATGATTCATCACAAAATTCTGTGAAGAATTTTGTTCGACAAAATACCGTTCTGCTAATAACATCAAAAAATATTTTATAGATCGGCTCAAGTGATTTTCTCGAAACCTTTAAATGGGGTTTTTCACGATGAACCTATTTCCATTTTTCCCAATGTTATTTTTCAGGGTGACTAACATTATTTAGATATTCTTCCAAATTGATGTTGTGGAAGAGAATTTGAAAAAGTTCTGCAAAAATGACAGGAGAAAGACAAATAATCTTCCCGCTGACGATTGAGGTAAGTGATGACTTATAATTGGCAAACATAGCATTATGAAAAAGTTTCATAATCAGTTTGGGTCTGAACTTGTCTTGGCAGATTGCCACAAATTCTTTTAGAATATAATTCAAGAGTTTTCGCTTCAGCTCGATAAATCCTCCTGAGTCATTCCAAAGTTGCCATTGTAGGCCTGAGAGATTTAGAATCTCATTCCTACAGATGTTGATGCTTCCTCTATCGCTAGAAGATATTGTAATTAGTCTTTTAGCAATTTGAGAATATATTTTGAGGGTTCCTTGATAGTAAAAGAAGAAGGAATGTACCCTGAATTCTTCAGTGTCCTTCTATAAGTAAGAGGAAACTAGTCATTTAACCTACTTAGAAGACTAAGAAGAGTAAGGTGGAGAAATATTGTTTCGAATTCCTCCATTCATGAACAAGTCTCTTCACAAGAGTTTATGCAAGATTTTCTAACCTTGAAAACTTGCAACTCATGATCTTCCTTAGAGATAGACATAGAAAAGATGAAAAGACCACTCTGTTAAGGTGCATGCTTCCAGAGTATGGGGCATTAATTACCGAAGATTTATTTCTGCATAAAAATATTTTCAATGCATGTCGCATGGGCTTAAAAATAGCAAAAATAAACCCTTCTAGGTGTTTTTTTACTCTACACTCAAGGAAAGGAAACTGCCATATAATTTTTTTATCTTCTTAAACTAACGGCGGTCTTAAAATTAAACTAGCAAGTCAATCAGTTATCAAACCACTCAAAGTGATTTGCTTGACCACTGATGACTTTAAATAGTAAGTTTCTAAGCCCAAATGATGATAAAGGACCATACAAAAAGCTATTTGAAATAAGAGCCAATTTATTATAGCTTTTGTTAAGATGAAAATTAATTCAATTATTGTTCAAGTAATCTTATCTAGAACGATATAAAATCAAGAGTATAGATAATCAGTTTTCATTTAAATGAAAATGATTACAATTGAAAACTGAAACTACTCTTGTTGCAACACTAACTCAAACTGAAGGAGAGGTATGTTCTTCTCTCCTTGATTCTTCATGTTTAGGAGCTCCAGTCTGTCCAGTTTGTGTTGCCGCTTTTATAATCTCTTCTCTAGCTTCATCATGTTGTCCTTTTGAATATTTGAAGGAAACAACTCAGGCAAAGAGTGGGCCTCTCATCTGCTCCGTGTTCTCTATCGCCAACATTTTCCTTCCTTGCTGGAAGGTGGTGGTGACGCAAACACATGAATTATTATACTCGATTAGTCACTGGGGTAGAGGGTTCTGTGATTTGCATCAACCCCAGAGACAATATATCGTCCCCCATTCTAATTTTTTTTTAGAAACGGACATACTGAGACTAAATAAATTAGTAGCAGTCCCAACATATACATTAACAAGATGGGAGAAATGGGGACATTTTCTCAGTCCATGCTCCAGGGACATGCACAAAAATTATCTTCTCAGCGAAGAATGTTAGAAGATGAGATACATCTGAAAAGGGAATCTTAGGAAGAAATAATTGAGAACATAGATAAATTGACATAGTGGGATTTTTTTTATTGAGAAGGAAAGATCAAGAGAGGAAGGGTTATCGGGAGGCATTTAGCTGAAAAGAGGAATGTTGGAATGATCCAAAAGGTTTGAGATACTCCTCTATTTATATGCGTTGAAAACTAATTTATCCCAGCTTGATCTATAGTTTAAATAGAGTCAATTCAAATGAATAGCGGGATCATTTCTGCATAGTTGTTACATCTTCAAGTAACGTGGTGTAGATCCTCAAGTTAGAAGACCATCTCAGACATCATGCCAAAATATTTGGATATTCACTCAACTATAGGTTTGACCTAATTTGAGTCTGTTTTGATGTATTTTCTTTCGTATCATAGTCGTATTCTGTAGTAGAGTTGGGGGTGTTTTGCCAAATTGTGTCAGGATGGAGAAAGAGGAGGAATTGGCCATTTCAAGATGATTTTGGGACTGTTGAGGGTAATTGCCCAAGTTAACTACTCCAAGGACTGGTAGGAATCAACATATTCAAATGCAACGGAAGACACCTCCTCATACTGGCAATTCGACATAAAGACTGGAAATGGAAAGTGTTGTTATCACTACGAGAATCAAGTTGCCAGAATTTGGAACTACGCAATTGAATTACTCAATTGAAGGATAGTGCTAAATATGGAAAGAGCTCAAAAATTGGGATTTGGGCGTATTCCCTGCATGGAATAAGTAATTGTCATATGTAGCGGATAAGGCTTAGTATAAAAGCTATAAACATTATTTACTTTAGGGGGAACACATATGATAGGATTGGACTTAACACTAGTTTTATGTTCTAAACACTTTTATTTACTTTTGTATTTCCGGTGAAGAACCGAATTATTGTAAGTACTTGAAGGTTCCTATTTCTTCAAGGATATTATGAAGTTTGGTAATTTATATTATCTTGTTTCTTTTATTTGTTTTATGTCTAGTTAAACACCCAATTCGGGCTGGGTGAATTAATATGTTGACAAGCTGAGATGTGGAGTGTGAAGATTCGTGATTTCTAACTTGGTCGAGACAAGTCTGTCTCCGTTCATCATCCTTCCTTCTATAGGGATTTCTTTTGAACCGAATCACAAAATCCAACTGAACCGGATCGATTTATGGATATTGCACAAAATCAAAATTCACAATAAAACCTAGCATGCTCCTATGAATTTAATTCGATTCGTAGATTGAGAGATTACCGTAAACCCGTAGAGTCTGATCTGATCTTTCGCGTTTGAATATCCAACTTTCAATTCAACCACGCAATAAAATTAGATATCTAATTTCTAGATAAAATCAAAAATTCGATTTAATTTGCGGAAATAGAAATTAGATATCTAATTTCTAGATAAAATCAAAAACAAAGAAAAGAAAGAAGAAATGTTTATGTTCTCCAGATAAGATCTTCAGGGTTGTATCCCAATGCTGTTAGGATCTGCCACTGGTGAGGATTCCACATATCTGTGATGTAGGCCAGAGTAGAAATTCCTTCTCCTCCCTCTACAGTTGGCGCCGCCCAGCTCTCTCTCTCCCTAAGGTTTTGACTGATTTGAATTATAATCAAGGTGGCTAGAGTTTCAGAGAGAGGGGTCTATTTATAGACCTAGGGTTTTATCCCTAATGGGCTACTAGGCTCCATTCAGCAAATATTACTTGGGCCAGACCTGGGACCTAATGCAAATAATAAAGTGGCCCAAAAATTAATTAATCCCCATGTCCACAACCCAGAACACAATTAATTAATTAATATTAATTCTTTTTCACCACAAAATTAATACTGACCAACCCCTTTATTACCACGTTATGAGAACGGGTTGCATTAATTGAGAATCCCCATATTTAACGTTACCGGATATTCATTAATTAATTGGAGCTTCTGACAAGCTCTATCTACAATTAATTAATATCTTATTATTCTTGAGTAGTACCACTCAATCCTTATCACTCGTGCCTGAACTTAATCAGCTTGCAGGACTTAGGCACGATGAATGTCATTGAGCTCCTCAGGGAATGTCCCCATCCTATTACTCAGATATGGTTACCTAAACCCAGTCTTAGGCGGTACTACACGAACTGCTATTACCTAAGATGCGGATATACGAGCACGTTACTCAGGCTCTCCATCATGGCAAGTCAAAGCAACAGACAACCCGTGCAAACCCCTGAACCTTCGTTAGGGTTTGGACTCAATCAATATCGAGATCTGGTATTCGTTGATATCAGACAGTCAAATACATCTCACTGTGGTCCATCCATACGCCACCCTTGCGTAGGAGCATGTCAAGTAACCAAGACAGACTAATTATTCCAAAAATGTCGCAGCCATCTGGATAGACGTATCCTCATACGCTGTCTCAGCTGTGATCAGGTTTATGTCTCACTAGGTCAAGTGAGCATATTGTCTTCTGCAATCTATGTATGATCATCCCTATCGGTGAGACAAGAGGATAACATTGTTACATACATGTAAGATTGTTTGACAGATAGGAGAAATAAATCGTTGTATACTCATTATAATAAATGCTTTCAGTATACAAAACCCATCAATCTCCCACTTATACCCAAGGCATAACTAAGCTATTACAAAGTATACAGTCCGTCTATCTAGCCTGCTATCTCTTTAACCACTGTCAGTGGTCAGCATCCACCTCAGACCCAGCTCACGAATATATCTTTCGTAAACTTTCTGCGGCAAGCTCTTTGTAAATGGATCAGCAAGGTTATCCTTAGTGTCAATCTTCTTGATCAGCACATCACCTCTCAATACGATTTCTCGTATGATATGTTACTTTCTCTCTATGTGTTTGCTTGCCCTGTGAGACCGCAGTTCCTTTGAGTTCGCCATTGCACCAAAGTCATCACAATAAATTGTGATGCTCCTTGGCATACTCGGAATCACGCCCAACTCCAAAAGCTAGCTCCTGAGCCATACCCCCTCTTCCGAGGCGTCGGAGGCGGCGACATATTCCGCCTCCATGGTGGAGTCAGCAATGCATTTCTGCTTTGAGCTCTTCCAAGATACAGCTCCACCTCCCAGGGTAAACACATATCCTGAAGTCGATTTCTTCTCATCATGATCCCATTGGAAATCCGAGTCTGTATAACCCACATGGCACAAATCCTCACTTTGATAAACTAGGCAATAATTCCTAGTTCTTTTCAAATACTTGAGGATGTGCTTTACCACAGTCCAATGCGCCTGTCCAGGGTTAAACTGATATCTTGCTACCACGCCAACGGCATAACAGATATATGGCCTGGTACATAGCATCGCATACATGAGGCTACCCACCGCCAAAGCGTATGGCACAAGACTCATTTCATCTTTCTCCCGTTGTTTCTGAGGACACTACCTACTAGAAAGATGAACGCCATGTCTGAAAGGTAGCAAGCCTTACTTGGCGAGTTGCATGCTGAACCGGGCTATCACAGTATACACATAGGATGCTTGGGATAAGCTCAACATTCTTCTCTTACGATCTCGTAAGACCTTAATCCCAAGAATGTAGCCAGCTTCTCCCAAATCCTTCATTAGGAACTGTTTGGATAACCAAACCTTGATTTCCGACATCACTCCCTCGTTGTTTCCAAATAGGAGTATGTCATCAACGTATAGTGCAAGGAAAACCACGCTTCCACTGACACAAAGTCGGTAAACACAACTTTCGTTTTCCAACTGTGCAAATCTATAGGATTTAATCACATCATTGAAACGTAAGTTCCACGACCTCGAAGCTTGCTTAAGCCCATACAAGGACTTCCTAAGCTCTCAGACAAGATGTTCTTCGCCCTTGCGTATGTAACCCTCGGGTTGCTGCATATAGATGTCCCTACCTTCTTCAAGGTAACCGTTTAGGAAAGCGGTTTTGACATCTATTTGCCAGATCTTGAGGTCCATATGCGCGGCTATGATAAGGAGTATCCGGATGGACTTGAGCATGGCTACGGGTGAAAAGGTTTCGTCATAGTCAATGCCCTCTTTCTGACTATAACCCTTTGCCACCAGCCTTGATTTAAAAGTCGTGATCTTTCCATCCGCTCATTTCTTTCTCTTGTATGCCTATTTGCACCCTATGGCCCTAAAGCCATCCGGCAAATCAGTTTTGCTGGTATACATTCATAGCAGTTATGGATTCGATTTCAGAATTCATGGCAACACGCCATTTTTCAACATCCTTGTCCTGCACTTCCTCTTCATAAGTCAGTGGGTCAGAGTCCTCATTTCCGTCTTTCAAGATTAAGTCCGAAGACTCACCCATGAACATGTACCTTTTCGGCTGGAAAATAACTCTCCCACTACGACGAGGCATCGGTGCCGTGTCAGTAGTAGGTGCAGTAACTTGTGGTTCTGCACCTTGCAGTGAAGAACGTGTCTGTGGTGTTGAACCTCTCACAGGTGCACCCACATCTACACGTTCCCCTTCCCTTGGAATCGCAATCTCGTTTTCAATTTCTTGAAGAACAATATCACTCCTTAACTTGTGATTACTCACATACTCGTCCTCCAAGAATCTAGCGTTGGTGCTAATGACGACTCTCTGACTCTCGGGACAGTAAAAGTAACCACCTTTCGTTTGCCTGGGATACCCTATGAACAACATTACCTTTGACCTGCTTTCTAACTTATCAGGTCCTTCGACAGTACGTGTGCCGGACAGCCCCATACTCTAGACTTGCACAAACTCGGTTTGCGACCAAGGAAGAGCTCAGAAGGCGTCTTAGGAACTGATTTAGAAGGCACCACATTTAACACGTAAGTTGTTGTTTCCAATGCGTAGCCCCAAAATAAAATTGGTAAGTTTGCATAACTCATCATTGATCTTACCATCTCTAGAAGAGTCCTATTTCTACTTTCAGCTACACCGTTTTGTTGGGGAGTACCCGGTGCAGTCCACTGGGATGTTATCCCGTTATCTGACAAATACTGCAGGAACTCGTTACTGAGGTATTCGCCACCGCGGTCAGATCGCAGCGACTTGATAGTTTTCCCGATCTTCTTTTCTACCTCAGCCTTGAACTCTTTGAATTTCTCAAAGCATTCATACTTGTAGCGAAGCAGGTAAACATATCCGTACCTTGAGTAATCGTCAATGAAAGTGACAAAGTACTCGTACCCTCCTCGAGCCTGCGTGGACATCGGTCCACATAAGTTAGAATGGATCAATTCCAACACTTCCTCTGCTCAAGACTGACTAGCCTTGAAAGGCCTAGTTGACATCTTCCCCTTGATGCAGGATTCGCAGACTTGATAAGGTACAGCCCGGACTAAGTCCAATGTACCGTCATCTGCAAGTCTCTAAATCCACTTCAAGCTGATGTGACCTAGTCTCAAGTGCCAGAGATATGTAAGATCCTCATCAGAAGAAGTAAGTTTTCTCTTTCTAGGATTATCAATTATGGATGAATCACATGCAATACTTAAGGACATGTTTGATCGAAGTGACATTAAGAGTGTAAATCAACATCTTATAATGGATATCATTGTTATCACCAATGACTGAAATCATAAATAACAAATATCCATAAAAAGTTGATAAATTTTGTCCTGTCGATAAACCACGGCCCACAGAACAAAAACTCTTAAACGTACTTAGTTCATCAAAACATAAAGAAAAGAAAACTCCATGAAGCTCCGTCATAAAACGTTGCCTTCATCCAGTTTGGTATCGTCTTGCCATCACTCACTAGCCTTATCGGCACGGTCCCCTGCAAAGTACAACAACATGATCAACAAGTCAGTGCTTACAGCTCTATAAGAGCAACAATGGACTCTAATCATGCTTACAGTTATACATGCAAATTACATACCTTGTCTAGCTTTGTTGGCTTGACAATCTTTCCTCCAATGTCCTTTCTTACCACACCTGAAGCACCTATCCCTATCAGTCGCCACTTTAGGATTTTCCCAGCCCCACCATCCTTCATAGGTGTCTTCTTGGCCCACTTCTTAATCCCCTTCTTCTGCTTCATACCTTTCGGTACAACAAACAGATTTACCAGAAGTGGCCAAGGCAACCTTCTGAGGGTTCATGACTGATTTCACTGCCATCAAGTCATTGAGCAACTAGTTAAGAGTATACTCTTTCTTGTTCATGACAACATTCAACCTAAAACTCTCAAAGAACTTGGGTAGAGAGTTCAATATGATATCAACCTTAGCCTCAACGTCGATACCTCCACTATGCACAGTTAGCTCATCCATGAGGTGAGTCATGGTAACTACATGCTCTCTCACTGAGGTGCCATCAATCATTTTCTTACTCACGATTTCTCTCATGAGATTGAACCTGACAGCTCTATCAATTTCCCCATAGGTCCCCTCCAGACTCGTCATGATGTCATAGGCGTCCCTATGGTGCTGATGTTGCTGCTGTAAGACTTTCGACATAGTGGTCATCATGTAGCACTTGACTACATTGTTCGATTTCTCCCACTTGTTATAAAAGTCTATATCCATTTGAGTGGATTCAGCAGTTGGCACTTCGGGACGGAGTACTTGCAGAACGAACATATGTACTTCTGCAATCAGGATGTATTCGAGATTGCGTGTCCATTCCAGGAAGTTTGGACCAGTTAGAAAATTTTGTGCGAGAATGTTGATGACATTAGACATAGACATGTTGATGACATTAGACATAGACATATCTAAAACAATAATGAATCTTAAATAAGAACATACATATAGAACTTCGAAAACAAATGCATTGAAAACCTTTTAATAAATCAAATACAAAGGTTTTCCACTAATTGCCCAAGAGTTCCCACCGCAAGCTACACTCGTACACGTTTACGATGTCACCCTCATCCAGAATTGCATGTTTTAAGCCCCAATTCATTTAATTTCACTACCATGTCAGGAACCTTTTGACACTAGAAATTAATAATTAATGAAAACCTTAGACCAAGCCATCTCTCAAGAACAGGGATGCAATTCTCGCATTATATTCTAAGATGCTTCTAAGCCATTAACCACAAATTTAACTCCGGCCAAAAGAGACAGTTTAGCATGGCACGTAACCATACCGCACAGCCCTTAAAGCTTTTGTTATCTATAATTTAAATCAATCCTAGAATAATTATGAAAGAGATCTATGCAAGCTACACTCATAGACGTTTACGCAAAACCCTTCCAATATTCACATAATTTAAATTATTTGTCTAGGAATCCCAACAACTGTACCCATGCACCTCTAGGAACTAGCAAGCTACACTCGTAGACATTTACTAGAACGAGAGATACACTTACAGCCTAGGACCGCTTTGTGGAGGTGTATTGATTTTAATTAAAAAATCCGCTTAGTATTTTTCTTTTAAAAGATTTCTTATATGCGCACATATAATTTCTTTGTCATTATATTTTCCAAATTATTTGCATGTAATTAAACAAGCCCAAAAATTCTCAAAATATAATTCAACAAGAAATTAATCACATAAGCATGCTTGGAAAGCTATAAATAATAAAAGCGATAAATCATGTTTTTCCTAATATCTACACATGCTTAATTGCGCACATAAATAAATCACATATCATACGAGGACAATTAAGGCAAACAAAAATTCCTCGTGGCCCCACATAATAGGAAAAAAATAAAATCCTATCTATTACAATTTGAATTTTGAATTTAATAGATAAATTCAAATCTTCACAAATCTTCTAGAGCCTCCAAATCTTTTGGCCTTTAGGCCTTTGTGATCTGATGATCGGCCCTAACCCTAATGAAAACCCTAGGGTTTACACAGGATTGCACGAACCACCAAAACATGAGCCACCGCGACGGGATAGCAGCCGCCGCAAGCACCTCCACCGGACTGCCGCCGCCGCAGCACACACGGAGCCGCTCTCTCACGTGCACGTCGCACGCCCTTGGCCGCCGTTCGCCGTCCGCGCGCAGCCCCCGCGCCGCGCGCCCGCCGCCCGCCGCCACCACCGTTCGTTGGCTCCGTCTTGGTTCTTCGTCCTCGACCTATCCAATTATAGATTTGAAAATTAAAAATTAAAGAATAATCTATTCTATTACAAATTTTATCAAATCTATACTAATCACGGATTTTCTCGTGATTTTACAAAATTAATTCTGCCCTACACGAATAAACAACCGCGGGCTGAATCATACGGGTTGACACAAGGAACAAAAACCATCCACAATACAAAATAAAATTCATACATGCATATTTGAAATTATTGTATACAACAGAGCCATAAATCAGAAACCTGGCTCTAATACCAATTATAGGGATTTCTTGTGAACCGAATCACAAAATCCAACTGAACCGGATCGATTTATGGATAATGCACACAATCAAAATTCACAATAATACCTAGCATCCTCCTATGAATTTAATTCGATCCGTGGATTGAGAGATTATCGTAAATCCGTAGAGTCTGATCCGATCTTTCGCGTTTGAATATCCAGCTTTCAATTCAACCACGCGATTCAATTTAATATGCAGAAACAAAAATTAGATATCTAATTTCAAGATAAAATCAAAAACAAAGAAAAGAAGGAAGAAAAGTTTCTGTTCTCCAGATCAGATCTTCAGGGATGTATCCAATGTTGTTCAGATCTGCTACTAGTGAGGATTCCACAGATCTGTGATGTAGGCCAGAGTCGAAATTCCTTCTCCTCCCTCTACAGTTGGCACCGCCCAGCTCTCTCTCTCCCTAGGGTTTTGACTGATTTAAATTATGATCAAGCTGGCTAGGGTTTCAGAGAGAGAGGGGTTTATTTATAGACCTAGGGTTTTATCCCTAATGGGCTACTGGGCTCCATTCAGCATATATTACTTGGGCCAGACCTGGGATCTAATGCAAATAATAAAGTGCGCCTATAAATTAATTAATTCTCATGTCCACAACCCAGGACACAATTATTAATTAATAATAATTCTTTTTCACCACAAAATTAATACTGACCTACCCCTTTATTACCACGTTATGAGAACGGGTTGCATTAATTAAGAATCCCCATATTTAAGGTTACCGGACATTCATTAATTAATCAGAGCTTCTGACAAGCTCTATCTACAATTAATTAATATCTTATTATTCTTTAGTAGTACCACTCAATCCTTATCACTCGTGCCTGAACTTAATCAGCCTGCAGGACTTTGGCACGATGAATGTCATTGAGCTCCTGAGTGAATGTCCCCATCCTATTACTCGGATATGGTTACCTAAACCCAGTCTCAGGCGGTACTACACGAACTGCTGTTACCCAAGATGCGGATATACGAGCACGTTACTCGGGCTCTCCACCATGGTAAGTCAAAGCAACAGTCAACCCGTGCAAACTCCTGAACCTTCGTTAGGGTTTGGACTCAATCAATATTGAGATCTTGTATTCGTTGATGTCAGACTGTCGAATACATCTCACTGCGGTCCATCAATACGCCACCCTTGCGTACCAGCATGTCGAGTAACCAAGACAGACTACTTATTCCGTCAATGTCGCAGCCATCTGGACAGACGTATCCTCATACGCTGTCTCGGCTGTGATCAGGTTTATGTCACACTAGGTCAAGTGATCATACTATCTTCTGCGATCTACTACACACCGTATGATTGTCCCTATCAGTGAGAAAAGAGGATAACATTGTTACATACATGTAAGATTGTTTGACAGATAGGAGAAATAAACCGTTGTATACTCATTATAAGAAATGTTTTCAGTATACAAAACACATCACCTTTTTGTTCAATTCTTAGGGATTTCTATGTCTTTAGCAAGCCAATCTAATTGAGCTATTCGGGATTGCTATGCAAGTAGATCTGGAGGAATTAGGCAACCAATAGTCGGGTAGCTTTAGCAGAGTGAACTCACAAGTGGGAAAACCATTACTCTAAGAAGTTGGAAGGGTAATGCTAGGTTGAGCCATACTGGAAACTAATGTTTTTAGCTTTGTATTAGAATGGGTTCCTAGTCCGTAATGTATCTACGAATGCACTAGGGTTGGGATGACTAGCTATAATAAAAGGGGAATTGGGTGACTGCGGTTAGCCTAAACCATTCGAGTGAACATTCTAAGTCATCAACAGTTGGGCACTTATAGAATCTCTAGGTAGAAACCTAGTCGTTGACTAAAGAGGAGAACTCTAGTAGAAGCCTTGTGACAGTAGATATTCCATGTTGTCCATTTTATCTTAGGAATGCTCCTGGTAGTGACAGTGCCTGGAGTTGAGACAAATTTAAGTCTTTAGGAGATAACCTGGGATCTATCTACCTACCACTGAACCGATTGCAGGAAATCGATAAACACTATTCTTAGCAACTCGGTATTGATGTTCATTCTCTCCGAACACTTTATTATATTTGATAATCTTTCTTTTGAGAATTTGCAGGTTATTAGAAATTATAAATCATTTTCTTTAGTTGGATTCTTGTGACACTGAAGGCTGAATAGTTTAATTTCACTCTTTGTGGGATCGACCCTCACTCGAATTGAGTATCTACACAGAAATTAAGCAAGGATAAACCTGGTGGCCAGACATGGGCACTTGGTAGTCTTGAAGCGAAACGATACAGTGTAAGAATTGGCGTCGTTGCCAGGGAGTGGCAAAAATGCTAACCTTCTACTAGAGTTCTTGTTTGTTGGTTGTTTTGGTGTATGTCTAGGTACCGTGCATTAGATCTAGTCTATGATCCATAAATCAAGAGGATTGCAAGAATAGGGCAAATGTCAGACAACAAAAGCAAGAGAGGGAGAAGTCTGCTGAAGATAGTTTAGGAGAAAGTTTGGTAGAAAATCTTCAAGAATTCCAACAACCTCTGGAAACTGAAAATATATTTGGGAATGGAGCTAATGGAGACGGACATGCAACCTCGAGAACATTGAGGGAGTTGGCTTTTCCAGCCAATCTCAACATGCAACCAATAGGCATAATGCTGCCATTGCCAAATAGAACATGGGAGTTCAAATCCTCCTTCACATGGGTTTTTCCCAAGTTCCACAATCATCCTGAAGAAGACCCACACAAACATCTTCAAGATTTTGAGATGATTTGTGCAACTCAACGCAGAGATGGCAGTATACCCTCTATATTAGGATGCTCGCCTTCTAATTTACTCTACAAGATTGAGCAAGAGAGTGGTTATACTCCTTACCAGCGGGAAATGCAACCAATTTGGCAAGAATTGCGACAAAAATCTTTGCAAAAGTACTATCCTTTTGTGAGGGTCCGTACGACAAAACGTGAAATTGGGCACTTAAGGATGGTAGAAAATGAAAGCTTATATGATTATTTGACCTAATTCAACCGATTGTTGGCAAGATGCCCACAACATCGAATTGTCGATGAAGATTTGGTCCAATATTTTATAGCCAGATTGCGCAAAGCCGAAAAGAAATTTCTAAATGCGGCTTCTGGAGGCACAACCATGAACAAATCCACTGATGAAGTGCTCAAACTTATTGTAGATATGGCTGAAGAAAGCTTAATGGAGAGAGAAGAGTTTTGAGTTGATGTGAAGAATCAAAATAGCCTTGAGAAGGAAGTCAAGCAAATGTTAGAAATGATCGAGAAGATGGCCTAGAATCTAGCTCCTCAACCCAAAAGGATCATTAGGACATGTGGGTTCTGTAGTGATGTTACCCACGCGACAAACGAATGCCCGACTGTGGTCATGAATGAAGAAGTGCGGGCAATTGATGGGTATCAAAAGAAGTGGAATCCATATTACAACACCTATAATCCCGGATGACAAAAGCGTCTCAATTTCAGATGCAGGAATGTCCAGCAGCCGCAAAATAGATTCCAAGTGCAGCAGTTTTATCAACAACCATAGGGGGGAAATCCAGTCAACTACAGCAGCCCAAAAGATCACTTGAAGATTAGGTGAAACCCTTAGCCGAAGAACAACTGAAGGCTCATCAAGAAGGAGAATAGTTTAAAGAAGAAACTATGCAAGGAATGATGCATTTGATCTACCAACTCACCCAATTGGCCAAAGAAGTTGCAAAGTTGGGGAAGAAGGACGAAAAAATTGCCTTCGCAAGTTGAAGAGCCAACAACGCATGTAAGTGTAGTCTTGAGGAGTGGGTAGGAAATGCCCAATCCACATCAGAAAGAGAATGAGCCACAACATTCCATTTTTGGAGGCCTTGAAGCAAGTTTGTAGATATGCAGATTTTCTGAAAGATTCTGCTCAAAGAAGGTGTGATTTGAGAATGAAGCTCAATTCCTGGTGGGCGAAAATGTGTTTGTTGTTATACAAAAGAAGATACCTAAAATATGTAAAGATCCTGGTATGTTCTCTATATCTTATGTTATTGGAAGCACCTTCATTAAACAAGACATGCTAGATTTAGGTTCTTCTATTAATGTTATGCCTTTGTCTATTTAATAAGAATTAAATCTTGGCCATTTGAAGTAAACTAAAACTGTTATCCAGTTGGCCGATAGGTCTAGTATGTTTTCTATGGGCAATTTAGAGGATGTTTTGATGAAGGTTGATGATTTGATATTTCATGTTGATTTCTTTATATTGGATATGGGGCCTTCAACATCTAGGAAGCTTGTTTTATTAATAGGAATGCCATTCATGAAAGCTGCTAAAGCTAAGATAAATGTTGATAAAGGTACCTTTACTTATGAATTTGATAAAGAACAAGTTACTTTTGATTTGTTCAAATCCATGAAGTACCCACAAGACCTTGAAGGGGTAAATCAAGTTGATCTAATCGATTCCTTGGCGGAAGAGCATGGTAGTTTGTTGTGTGTGCTAGATTATTTACAGGTTGCCCTAGAGAAGGGAATGACGGATAAGGATGCAGCAAAGGAAGAAGATGAGGATTTGAGCGATCATGCAGCTCTTTGGTGAGGAAGAGCAAAAAAGAGTCTTAGGTGAATGAATTGTTGTTGGGCTACTGCATTATGAAGCCATCTATCAAGGAGCTGCCCAAATTGAATCTGAAGATATTGCCTAAGCACTTGAAGTAAACTAGGGCGGATTTGAACCAGAAGTAGGAGGAAAGAGTCAAAAGAGTTTTGAGCACTTTAAAGATGGTAATTGGGTGGATATTGGATGATATCAAGGGGATAAGCCCATCTATGTGCATGCATCGCATTTTACTTAAAGAAGGAGCAAAGCTTGTTCATGAACATCAAAGGAAGTTGAATCCGATGATGAAGGAGGTAGTGTTGGTAGAAATTCTAAAGATCTTGGATCAGGGTATCATCTACCCAATTTTTTATAGTAAGTGGGTTAGCCCAATTCATGTGGTCCCGAAGAAGTCGGGCATTCAAGTGGTGGAAAATGAGAAGAAAGAGCTTGTTTGAATCAGGCTACAAACATGATTGAGAGTTTGCATCAATTATAGAAAATTTAATGCTGCTACGAAGAAGGATCTATTCCCTCTTTTTTGATCAAATGCTATAGAAATTGGCAGGTAATTCGTTCTTTTGCTTCCTGGAAGGATATTCAGGATTTATGAAGATTTTCCTTCCACAAAAAGATCGGGTGAATACCACATTCACTTGCCCATTTAACACATTTTCCTAGAGAAGGATGTCTTTTGGTATCTACTATGCTCATGGGAAATTCTAGTGGTGTATGATGAGTATTTTCTCCAATCTACTCGAGGATTGTATTGAGGTATTCATGGACGATTTCTTGGTCTATGGGGAATTTTTCTGATTTCATTGCTACTATGGAGAAGGTGTTGAAATGTTGTTTCGAGAAGAACTTGATGTTGAATTATGAAATATACCACTTTATGGTTCGAAAAAGAATCATACTAAGGCATGTGGTGTGAGAATGTGGAGTTGAGATGGACCAAGCTAAGGTATAGCTGATCCTGAAATTGCCTTACCCCACTAACGTTAAACATGTGAGGGCATTTCTGGGGTACATAGGTTTTTACCGCCGTTTTATCAAGGATTTTGCCAAGAGGGCACAACCATTAACAAAGCTACTGCAGTTGGAAGTTAAGTTTAAATTTGGAGAGGACTGCAAGGAGGCTTTTAATTATCTGAAGGAAGCTCTAGTATCAACACCTATCATTCAACCACCTACATTGGGAAAGCTATTTGAGATCTTGTGTGATGCCAGCGATAAGGCAGTTGGAGTTGTACTTGGGCAAAGATTGGGAAAGTTGGGCATGTGGTGTATTATGCATCAAAAACTTTGAATGCTGCCCAACTCAATTGTTCGACAACAGAGAAAGAGATGCTAATGATTGTGTTCCCTGTGGAGAAGTTTAGATCTTACCTATCGGGATCTAAAGCTACGGTGTATTCTAATCACTCGGCCATTAGGTATTTGTTGTCAAAAAATAAGTCTAAACCCTAATTGATTAGATGGGTTTACTTCTACAAGAGTTCAATTTGGAGATCAAAGATAAACTAGGGGCAGAAAATAAGGTGGCAGACCATTTGAGAATAATGGTCAACTCGGAGGAGGCAAATGCCCAAATCGGAGAAGCATTCCCAAATGAGTAGTTATATGCTATGGAGATGGAGTCGTGGTATGCGGACTTGGTCAATTTCATAGTGCTGAAGGAGTTTCTAATGGGAATGTCTACATATAGAAGAAACAAGCTAAGGGCAAAAAGTAGGTAGTACATGTGGGAACTACCAATTCTTTGGAAAATTGGAGCAGATAGAGTCATTAGAAGATGTGTTTCGAAGCCGAAAATGATAGGGATAGTGACACACTACCATTCATACTCTTGTGGAGGTCATTTTGGAGCTTTCAGGATAGCTCACTAGGTGCACAATTTGGGATTCTACTTGCCAACCATTTTCCAAGATACTGAAGATTGGGTGTAGGCATGTGTGAAATACCAGCAATTGGTAAATGGATGAAAGCTGATGAAATGCCACAAGTGACAGTTATGCTAGTTGAAATATTCAATGTCTGGGGAATTGACTTCATGGGTCTTTTCCCAAAGTCTCACAATAAAGAATACATTTTGGTGACAGTTGACGACGTTTCTAAGTGGGTGGAAGCTAAGACAACGTGGACAAATGACGCAATAACTGTAGGAATTGAGTCTACGACGGGCAATATTAATTGCCATTAAACTT